>UXGC01002348.1:0-12201 GCA_900480045.1 Eurytoma adleriae
AGATTTGAAATTTGATTGGCTTACAAATTGTGACGTATTGTGACGGAAATTTGGCGTGAAATTTTGAATCACATTTTATCATTTTACATGTACCGCGCGCAAAGCGTGTATTTAGATTTCTCGTTAATTAAAATGTTGATATCTGACGTCAAAATCATCGCAGAAAAATTCTGAGAAAAGGCAACTTGTAGCTCGTGGAATAAATATTCAAACGTCGTGTTGCAAATTATTGTGCTATATTTGTGTTTTAAAAACGGCATTCAATTAAAAAGTGGCACGTACAATTGACCTTTTTCAACTAAAATGTTACCAGCCCACGATCTAAAAAAAATCGAAAAAATGTTTGAAAAGTGGGACAATTACTTCACGAGTAAAATTAAAATTTGTTGTCATAAAATTTCTGCTAGTGTGTAAAAGCATCTTGAAGGGTGTGTATTGTCCTCTATTATCTTTTTGCCACTAGAGTTAATGTATTTTAAATTAGCAATTTTTTTTACAACTTTTGGGATAGCGGGAAATGGGACTGAAAGATGAAGTTTTTTCTTGTCTTTGAATTTTTCTTGCCAGATCTCTTCAATATTATCTCTTCTTTAATTTTGTGAATCGCAAAATTCCCTTGCGAAAATATCCTGTAGGATTGCCTACAGGCTCCCTATAGGATATCTGTAGGGAAGCTTCCTGTAGGATGCGTGTAGGAAATTTTATAGGAAACCTTGAATCCTATAGGAATCCTATAAGAATTCTAAAGGCTCATATGTTCGTCATAAATATTCCTTTTTGAGTGGTGCGTCGTCTGAAAACTACCTACTTACCTTTATTATCAAAAATACTAAAATCTTTATTAATTTACTTCTTGGAAAACTTTACTCGTTTTTTTTAACTTAAAGTTTTCCATAGTATGAAGTTCTAGATTCTTTTTTTCGAAAATGAAATTTGTATTAAAAAATACTTTATATCAATAAAATATTTTATCGATGATTTTTTGCAGATAAAATATTAATAGTAGGTATAATGTAGCACATATTGACGTACATTTATTACCATTTATTTTTAATAAAAGTTATTTCTTAATGTGTAACAATAATTAAAAATATAAAAAATCTAACTTCTTTTAATTTTACTTCACAATCTTAAGTACTTAATATATTTGTAAAATTACAAAATGCAATAGGCTCTTATAAATTCATTTTTGTTACTCATATAATACTTCATTTGTAATAATAAAAGTATAAACACAAGTTCATGAATGACAAATTAAAAATTCCTTAAAAGTTTAATGAAATGTTATTAGAAGAAATATTTCTTTGCTTTCAGATACCTTCATGGGAGTGTTACTAGTGTTAGCAGGAACAGCGGTTTGTTGTTACGATAAGATAGTTACCGTGTAACTTTGTAAAATACACACATATATATTTTTATAATAAAAAATGGATTGATGAAATGAAAGACGGTAATATTAATTAGTATTGAATTACATTTATTTATCTCAAGTTGTTTAATCGTGTTACAAAATATAACTTGATCTGGAGCTATGCACGTCCCCGTTCAGCGGACAATTTGAACCTATGTTTAGCAATGTAAAAGCTAAAGGTTAAGTATGTTTTTTAATTTTATAGTAGGTTTTTAATTATAGCATAAGTTCTATGGTATTTACACTAGTCGCATTATTTATATACATACACACACTCGCACTCGCGTAGTAGCACCAAGTAGGAATTAATTTATAGCGGTGTAAGCATTTTAAATTATGTTGTCAAATATATACATTCGCTCGTGCATTTATTATTGTCAGCTGCGATCCTTTGTATATTTCTTCATTAGATAGTACAACGTATATATATGTATATGCATGTATATGTTCAATGACAACATAATTCCAACTCTTTTTTTCACACCAGTGACGACGATTTTTTTTCTTTTTAATTCAAGCGAGAAATTTTAAAAATTAAAGAAGAGTTCATTACGATACAATTAGTACAACTATTTACAACGATAAACTCGAGCAAAGGACTACAAAAAAAATATATACTTGAGGTTGTGTTCAAGTCGATCGATAACAGTAGAAAATGCGTTCGCTTCACGCGCTCTTCCATTAAGCTTAAGCTGCGTTTGCCCTGCTTTCCCTGGTGGAAAAAATGTTTGTTATTTTCTGATATTTTATAATACTATTTGATATTTTCTGATACTATCTAATATTTTCTGATACTATCTAATATTTTCTGATACTATCTAATATTTTCTGATACTATCTAATATTTTCTGATAATTTTCTGATTTTGTCTGGTAATTCCTGATTTTTTTTTTATATTTTATGTTATTTCCTGATATTTTCAGATATTTCCTGATTTTTCCTAATATTTCCCCTTACGAAAATATCCTATAGGATTGCCTATAGGCTCCCTATAGGACGCCTATAGGAAATTTTATAGGAAATCTTGAATCCTATAGGAATTCCTATAGCTTTTTCGCACTAAAAATCCTATAGGAATTCCTATATGTTTTCCTATAGAATTTTTTATAGTATTTTTAGCGTGAAAAAGCTATAGGAATTCCTACAGGATTCCTATAGGATTTGCTATAGGATATTTGTTCCTATAGGATTTCCTACAGGATATTTTCCTAAGGTTCCCGATATTTTCTGAATTTGGACTATTAGGAGATAGAAAATATCCAGTTGCTTATTTTTTTTATTTTCTGATACATTTCAAAGTTTAGACAAAAATAACAGAAAATAGCAAGTAAAAGTTCCACCAGGGTTACAACAAGTACATAGAATCTTCGGATTTTTTCGATAAATTTTGATTTCGTTTTTTTTTTTGAAAAAAAAAAATTACAATAAACAGCAACAGCAGAAAACAAAATAAACGATAGTAAGAATAATAGGAATGGCACGCTAATTCACGGTAAAGTAACAAAAGTCAGACGCTAAAAGGAATGTTACCCTTGGCCTTTTCTCCTGGTATAAGTGCGGCCTCGCCAGACTGGAATGAGCTATGCAAGAGCAAAGGCACCCTTGACCGTTGCAAGGCCCATTCGCCTCGCAGAGTCAGACTGACACTGAACGCATTCTCATCTATCGCCAGAAATTTAAACGAGTAAATCCGGTAGAGAGAAGGTTACTTGGATGATTTGGTTAAAGTGTGCTTTGTACGATTTTTTTTATATATTTTTTTTTATTTTTTTTGTTCGTGATTTTGTTATTACGATGGATACTACCAATTGCTCATTTTTTTCCTCGCACCTCTGGCCGTTAGATCCAACGTCAAGTACACAAAAGTTACGTGATGGATTAGAACACAAAGAAAAGGTGACCGTGCATTGGTCAATGGCCTCTTGCTTATTTAGGCCCGGGACTTCTTGCTCTTCAGCTTAAACCATCCCGCGCTCTTGTTTGGGTCACGTGGGACGGATGTGGACCTGCTCAGTTCTGGCCTGGAACTTACGTTCCGGGACTTGCTGGCCAACGACTCCGTGGATACGGTTCTGTCTACCTTCTGCTTGTCTTTTGACTTCAGGGTGCTGCGATTTATGGTGCCTAAAACGGAAAATGCATAATGAGTAATCGACTTTTGTGATAAGCAGAAAATAGTATGTTGCGAAACGAGGGGAGAAAGTAAGCTATTTCCAGCTAGGGTGAGGTGTTTACATGATCACCTCATCCTAGTTTGAAATAGTTCAAATATTTATATCATTAGTAATATCACAAATCAATCAAGTTTGTCTTAATAATTTAATATTTAATGTTAATAATTTAATTGTTTAAATTTAGTGCATATAGTTCTGCCCTGGTTACACTACTATTTTTTTTAAGTTAATAAAAGAGCCTTTTCTACGTCTTTGATGAGCTGGAAAATTCAAAGAGGATAGAAATGGCTATTTCTGATCACTTGAGCCGATCGTAGAAGAAATGACCAATTTTCCTCACGGTTATTAGAAGTGTGAAGAAATGCCCATTTCTTGTCAGTGTTGAAATAAATCTTTTTTAATTGTTTTGCTATCTAAACATATGATAAGTATATTACTATATCTTAAGATAATTCACAGATCGTTAGTTGATTTTTTATATAAAATTCTCACATTACATGTGGTGATGCATGAGACAATTAAAAAATGAGCTTTACTTTATCTCTGATTTAAAAAGTTTAGAAATTTTTGTTTCAAAAGGAAAAAGTAAAAACATTTTGTAAATTTTAAAAGGATGACAAAAGCCTTTTCTTTAAAGATCTTCAGCATTTCCATATTATTCTGGCAAATCTTATAAGTAGAGTATCAATCGATCCTCCTAGTTATCACCGATTTATATGAAACTTTGAAAATTATTTCCTACTATCCTACTAGTGACAATGAAACGAACCATTTTAATTATTATTTTAATTCCATAAGCTTTCGTTCATCACATACAACTAAAAATATCTGCTAAGCCTGTTTCAGTTTTCGGTACTAGAAAACAATTTCCAAAGTATCGTCCAAATTTGACACTCTCCTCCCTTATGAAAATATCCTATAGGATTTCCTGTAGGCTCCCTATAGGACGCCTATAGGAAATTTTATAGGAATTTTTGAATAGAAAATCCTATAGGACTTTTAGCGCGAAAAACGTATAAGAATTCCTATAGGAATCCTATAGGAATCCTATAGGAATTCTTATACGTTTTTCGCGCTAAAAGTTCTATAGGATTTTCTATAGGTTTTCCTATAGGATATTTATTCCTATAGAACTTCCTATAGGATATTTTCGTAAGGGACCGTTACGAAAATATCCTGTAGGGAATCGTATAGGAACAATTAATATCCTATAACAAATCCTGTAGGAATACTATAGGAATTCCTATAGCTTTTTCATGCTAAAAGACCTGTAGGAAATCCTATAGGTTTTTCCTATAGGATTCAAGGTCTCCTATAAGATATTCTATAGGCGTCCTATTAAGGAGCCTATAGGCAATCCTATAGGATATTTTCGCAAGGGAAAAATTTCCAAGATCGCAAACTGTCCCACGATTACGTTTCCGTAATTTTTACGGGAAAATTCTTTCAGTGTGCATCAACATTTTTCGACTACGACGAATCTTCACAAATCAACCGAAGGCAATTCTAACTCTGAACAGGTGTACCTGTAGAATTAATACACACCAGATTTTGAGTTGGCATCCTTGCCGCGCCTCTGCTCCTTGCCCCGACGGCTCAGGGTCTCGCGGCTGCGCTGCCTGCGCCTCATCGTCGTCAGGGGCTTAGCGTGCTGTTGCTGGTCGTAGTTGATCTCGTAGGGCTCGCGGTAGTGGCGCGGCCTCCATGGCGCCAGGACGCTCACGCTCCGCGAGACGGTGCGCGTGTGCGCGGCCAGCGGCCGGTTCAGCTCCTCGCGACTGGCCGCCCTCCTTCTCTCGTTCGGTCCCGGAATCTCGCCGACTTGATGAGAGGGAAGAAAGAAAAAAAATTTTTTTTTTTCATTAGATGCATCCGCATTGGTAATTTTATTTGAGTTATTGGAGTAATTTTTTGTTTCATTTCCCGCAATTGCAATGATTTTATTTAAACTTTAGTTATTTAAACTTTAGATTTCAGATAATTTTTCAATATTATGATTATGATGAGAATAACTTAAAAACTAAGATAGAATATGTAAGAATGATATTCAATAAGCAAGTAAGATCTAAGTTGGGTTAAGTAGTTACAGACAGGTATAGTAAGACACTAGATTTTAATAGATTCTTTTTTAAAGAAGCAAAATCCTCTGTACCCTCAGTTTTCTTAAACCCATTTTTATCTATTTAAATGTGATGCAGTCTAATTTTTGAAGTCAGAAAATAAATAATAAATTTACTTAACTTATAAACTATAGTTAGAAACTTTAGAAACTTAATGACTATTTCGTTAACGAGGTTTTTTAAACTAATAGAAATACCGTTCATTATTTTTGAAATATTAAGTAAAAATAAAAATTTTTTGCATTTTAGCGCCGTTTGACCAAATTTTTAATATTACTCAATAGTCAATTAAATTGTTTTTTACTGTTTTTTTAACCAAGAACAATGTCAAATATAAAATTCCCTAAAAATCATTGTATATCAACTATCAAATTCATTAATTTTTTACACACGGCGCGTAAAGAGTGCACTTACGAAAGTATCCTATAGGATTGCCTATAGGCTCCCTATACGACGTCTATAGGAAATCTTATAGGAAACCTAGAAACCTATAGGAATCCTATAGGAATTCCTACAGCTTTTTTGCGCTGAAAACCTATAGGATTTCCTATAAGTTTTCCTATTTTATAGGATTTCCTATAGGTTTTCCTACAGAACTTTCTATAGGATGTTTTTTTCTATAAAAAATTCTGCAGGAATACCTATAGGAAATCCTTTAAGTTTTTTAACGCGAAAAAGCTATAGGAATTCCTATAGGATTCCTATAGGATTTTCTACAGAATATTTGTTCCTATAGGATTTCCTACAGGACAATTTCGTAAGGGGCGGGCGGCAATCAAGGTATGCATTTTACGCCCCTCGTGCAAAAAAGTAGTATATGCACCACGGTAGTAAGTAAAGAATGCCTCTGAGACATTTTTTACTTTTACTCCCTACGTGCATATCTACTATTTCAATAATTTTTTATTTTTTAATCTAACGACTTTGCATCAATAATCAATGAAGTTTCTGTTTCTGTCTTAGGACCCATTGTTATAGTTATTACTATAAAAAACGTTAAAAAAAGAAATAATTAACCAAAAGCGGAGAAGTAAAGATAAAAAATATATAAAAGAACGTGTAAACGAACAGGGAAAAAGAGGTGGGGAGAATCATGCCGGTGAAGATACGTATACAACCAACCTGTTGCGGCGTGCAAGTAGACGACGGATCTCTGAGACCTTTGGGAATTCTGGCTCTGCTGGCTGCTGTCGCCCGTTGTACTTTCACCGGAGGACAAGGCGCTCTCCGCGAGCCTCGAGGACTTCCTCGGCGGCAGTACGATTCCCATGGGGTGACGGCTCGAGTTCGTGATCTCACGCCTCACTTTGGCGTGGTCGTCCGCTCGTTTGTTCCTAAGGCAGATATGTATACGTGTATATACGGTGTCGATTTTTTTTTTCAAACTTCTTGCTTTCTATATACGCTCAAAAATCGAGATCGCTCAGATACAACGCTCCCCTCGGCGAGGTTTACTGCTTTTCTTTTACTTGCGTTAGCGTCGTGCCCTATTGTTTTTCACTTTCGCGACTTTTTCTCGACACCAGCGATTTATGAGGGTGTTTCTACCAATTTTATCGGATGTGGAGAACGGATTTGTTGTTTGGACCAGTTTTCTACTTAAAAATTATTTGTTTACTAATTTTTTATTTAGTAAATTAAACAGACTTTAAATTCCTGTACATTAATGTATACACGCTAAATCGGCTAGAGTGAAATTTGACTCCAATGGAGATACATTTTTCCTCGAAGAATGGTGGTAAACTCCCTTACGAAAATATCCTATAGAAAATCCTATAGGAATAGATATCCTATAGGAAATCTTATAGGAATTCTATAGGAATTCCTATAGCTATTTCGTGCTAAAAATCCTATAGGATTTCCTATAGATTTTTCTACAGAATTTTTTATAGGAACAAAAATCCTACAACAAATTTTGTGGGAAAATTTATAGAAAATCCTATAGGTTTTTTAGCACAAAATAGCGATAGGAATTCCTATAGGATTCGTATAGGATTCAAAGTTTCCTATAAGATTTCCTATAGGTGTCCTATAAGATTTCCTATAGGTGTCCTATAGGGAGCCTATAGGCAATCCTATAGAATGTTTTGGTAAGGACTAACTTCTTCACTCGAGTGAAATAGAGTGAAATTTTGACTCGAAAGTAAAGTCAAATGGTGAGATATAACCTATGAAATTTTACTCTACCTTAGAGTCAAATAAATTCACTCTACTCGTGTGGAGTGATTCTTACATTCTATTAGAGACAAATTCACTCCTGTAGAGTTAAATTTGACTCTCTGAATGAATTAACTTTAGAATAAGAGTGAAATTTAACTCCAGCCGATTTAATGTTTACGCCAAAAGTATTTTTATAAATATGTAAAATTGTTTAAGTTTGTAATTATTCTTTCTTTACGTTATTTTCAAACTTATTTTGCAAGATTAACAAAGATTAAATAATGTAAAATAAGTTTATTATAATTTTTTAGAAAAATATTTACTCGCAGAAAATCATTTTTTAAATTGGACTTAACTTATTGAATTAATTGTGAATCAATTTTGAATTAAAGTCTCTGACTTATATACAAAGATGTAAAATATATTCTTAGATAAAAAAACAATTTCTTTAAATTTGTAATATTTTTTTTTCATATTAAGTGCTTTTATTGCCGTATTAAAAGAGTATTTCCACCAATATCCATTGAACCATTAGTCGGCAATAGCGTTTGGTTCGATGGACGGCGGTGTAATTACCTGCGGTCACGGTTCGACGAAATCGACTCCTGATCGGTGTCTCCGAAGAAACGAAGATTCTTCTGCACTGACGCTCGCTCGGGCGCTGAAGAAGCTTCCTCGTCTTCCGTGCCGGTCGTTAAAATCTCGCTTTCAGGTATCCTTGGCTTTTTATCCACAGGCTGAAACATTCGAAGCATTCCATCTAAGTACCTCGAAAACCTTTCAAATTAATACTAATGAACTTAAAAAAAATTTTATAAAATTTAAACAAAAAGTATGACATGATATTGAAAAAAGATCACTTTTTAAAAATCTTTTGTGGTATTTGGTACTGGGTATTTTCAAAACCTCAAAAAAGATACCTTTTTATGCAGCCCTTACATAAATTTAATGATCGAAAAACTGTGGCATTTTGGTTTTCATTTCGTACTTGCATGATGTGGAATTGGAGTATATTAGTTTATAAGAATGAAATTCGAAATGCAATGATAATTCAAACCGATACCTTCTAAGAGTACAAATAATGGAATAATTTACATGAAGTTCAGCTCATAAACAGATAGCTAAAATTTGTCAATTTCTTAAACGAAGACTGCTTCGTCAATTATTATTTCTAGTAGACATCTCCAATTTACCATAGCCATAAACTGGCCAGTTACTGTTCGAAGACTAAAATTGGCCAGTTTTTAGCCAGTAACTGGCCAAGTACTGGTTTTACATAACCTAAATATTCAAGAAAAACAACATGAAATCCGCTAAATCATTTTAAAGAAGTGTGTCATCTTCCAGGTAACAATTTTACTAATCAAAACTATATTGATAAATTTTAGAGTTCGAGTGTGTATTAAATTTCGACTTCTTTTTCGAAATTGAGTAAACTAAAGACCTTAGTCATTCAAAAAAAAAAACATTCACCAAAAAAAGAAGTTCGCTCAAGAATTCCTCTGGCCGGGCTCGCGCGCATGTACAAGTCAATTTGGATGCTCCCATGGAGGCACATTCAGATGACACATATCGATGGCAGGGGCTCGAGAGCCAGCGTGTTATGGACGGCCAGGAGAGCTTAGGCCGTGGCGGGGGAGAGGAGAAGAGAAAAAAAGGGCCGCCCGGAGCCCCGGCACATTATCAGCATGCGTGACGAGCTCCGCTGCCGCGGAGTCTCTCCTCTCTTCTCGCACTCGTCAGATAGATTACGTCCACCCCTCGGCTTGATATTCACGCTCATGCGCACGCAATCGGGCTGCCCGCTCCTCGCGTCTCGCATTTTTCTGCAGCTCTGTTTATCTACCTCCGCAGCCCCCTCCCTCTCTTACTCGTTTTCTCTCTTCTCCTTTACTGTTTCATTCATGTGCTCTCTGTCTCATTCTGTCTTCCTCTTTTACCCTTTCATTCATTCTCTTATTCTCTCACTCTCATTCACTTCAATTCGATTCATTCTCTCTCTCTCTCCCTCTTCGTTTCTCACTATCATACTCATTCTCTAATTTTCTCTAAGTACTTTTCTTCTCACTCACTTTTTCTCATTCTCTGCTTCATTTTTAAGAGTAGGAAAAAAAGATTTCTCTCCCTTTCTTTATCTTTATTTCGTACTCTATATTAAACTCGATGTATATATCCGTTATAGGGTCTTCGAAGATCTTTCTTCTCTGTCCTCTCACTGTCTCTCTTGCTTTCTCTCTCTCTATTTCTCTTACTCTCTCTCACTCTCTTTCTCTTGCTCTTTCTCTATTTCTCTTACTCTCTCTTACTCTCTCTCTCTCTCTCTCTCTCTTTCTCTCTCTGTCTCTCTATCTCTCTCTTTTATTCATTTAATCTCTCACTTCTTCCTTCTTACACTTTCTCATTTTCAGTTATTATCCCTCTCATTCTCTGATACTCTCTCTCACTTATTATCCCTCTCTCCTCTCTTTCTTCTTTTTTCTTCCACTACACACTTACTCTATCATACCATTCTTTATCATTCTTAATTCTCACTATAACATTCATTCTCTAACATTCTCCTATTTGTCATCCTCTCTCTTATTGCTGTTCTCTCTCTCTCATTGTTTTTCACCCTCTCTTTTTTGTAAGCTCTCTCTCTATCTTGCTCTCTCCCCTTATTTTTCACCCTCTCTTACTTTTGCAAATTCTATCTCTTTTGCTCTCTCTCCTTATTTTTCACCCTCTCTTACTTTTCTAAGTTAATTCTCTCTCTCTATCTTTTCTCTTATTTCCTCTCATTCTAACTTTCTATCAGATTCATTCTGTTTTTCTCTCTCATTCCTTCTTCTCTTTTCCACTATTGAGAAAATAGATTTCCCTCTCTCTCTCCCTCTCTCTCTTTAATTTACTTGTACATTTATTTATATATTTATTTTTAAATTTTTGTATTTATTTTTTTAGCTGAGAAAGCAAAATAAAGGATCATCTATCTATCTATCTCTAATTCATTCCCTCTCACGTATTTTCACTCATTCTCCCTCATTCCCGGTCACTAATTCTCTTTCACTCTTTCGCTCATTCTTTCTCGCTCTCTCATTCATTCCTTCTATTATTCTCTCTCATTCTCTATCTCTCTTAGTATCTAGCTCATTCCTTTTCACACTTCTTCTCACTCATTCTCTTATTCACTTTCTCACACTCATTCCTCTCTCACACTGTCTCTCTCTCTCTCTCTCTCCTGTCTCCTCTCTCTTTCTAACTCTATCTCTTTCTCTATTTCACAGAGTCTTGAAGCATCGCGGGCGCGTGCATCTATATCGGAGCGCGCACGTCCGAGTGGGATCTCTCGCGGCGAATCAGCATCCGCGGCGGGCCCGAGCGATTCCCGCGAGCGCGCGCGCGCGCGGCACTTAATCTCGCGATTAAATTAAACCACAGAGCGCGGAGTTAGTTAAGCATTTAATCAAACTGGTAATTGGAGGTTGCTGGGGCCCTAATGGCTCGGCGCGCAAAAGCGCGCGAGCCCGCGAGAGCTCCGTAGGGGCCGTAGATCCGTTGACTGATGAATCGACATCGGATATCGCCGGGGATATAACCTAACGCGCCGTTATGCGAGCGGGCGCCCCGTCACTCTCCCTCTATTCGCTCCTCTTTTAATTTCTCTCTCTCTCTCTGTCTCTCTCTCTCTCTCTTTTAGTATCTTTCCGACAGCAGCGGTGGCAAGCGGCGGCCCTTTTCCGCGCGCGATCCGCTCCTGCGAGCACTGCACCTCGGCCGCCTGCCACGTTCAATGGCCTGTGGCTCTCGGATTCTTCCTTCCCCGCGCCCCACCGACCGTCTGCCCGCGAGAGACTTTTCTTTGCCGAGCGACAGGAAGCCCCGGCGAGGCTGGCGATCCAGAGCACTGGGAAACTCCACCGATGACCCTAAGGGTTCCAGTGCATTTTAGCGGATTGTAGAGGATTATGGCTAGTCGATTTTACGATTATTTTCTTGCGACCTTTCCCTGCTAGATGTCGTTATTATTTTGGTTATGTCAAAACATTTTTTGGCCTGTTACTGGCCAAGAACAAGCCGCTTGATCTTAAAGCAGTAATTGACCAATATTTCGCTGATTTATAATAAGGATTAGTAGATTTTTTTTCTCGATATAATAAGTAATTCGGTGAATAATTTAGAAAAGAACGATAAGGTAATTCCACCTAATCCTGTAGGAAATCCTATAGGAACAAATATCTTATAGCAAATCCTATAGGAACAAATATCTCATAGCAAATCACATAGGAACAAATATCCTATAGCAAATCCTATAGGAACAAATATCCTATAGCAAATCCTATAGGAACAAATATCCTAT
>UXGC01002349.1:0-12198 GCA_900480045.1 Eurytoma adleriae
ATTATTATTATTATTATTATTATTATATTATTATATTATTATAATATTATTGTATAACTATTGTAATGTAACTTTTATTTGCCATTCGAACGGATATCAACATTTGTGCGTACTCGATCTAGTCATTTAAGTCGTGTCTTTTTACTTTCCTTTTTTTTCGTTCTTCTTTGATTAACGATCGATCATTTTACGTTATTTTATTCTTTAACCGACCTCTTTTCTTTTTCTTTCTTTTTATTGTTTATTAAGATTGATACAAAGAAAAATCTGCATTGATTTTATGTTTACGTTTGTAATTTTTACAAAAAAACAAAAGCAAGAAAAAAATCTGTCGCTTCGCGTAAGAAATGACGAGGATCTCACTCACGTGTACGATGATGATGACGATTCGTTTTTTTTTTTTTTTTTTTTTTAATTTTAGTGAGTTACATTAACGGTCTATGCCTGCTGATAATTGCGTGAAAGTCGGCCACTGTACTCAAATTATTCATTATTATGAGAACGTAATTCGAAATTAATATATTACATATATATTTAAATGAATAAATATATATATAGTATAAAAAAAATGAAATACTATTAGGTAGATAGGCGTATATAGAAATGTTTTAATGAACAAATTTACACTCTCACTCATATATATTGAATAAAAGAATATATATAATAGATCTATATACGACTATATTGTGCAGTCAAACTCCTCAGGTTGCCTGTTTAATGAGGAAGTGATTGATGGAACGGGACGAAATGTGCAGTTTATACGTCTCACGCGTATACTTGTAAAGCTCGTGCAATCTCTCGATTGTTGTCGTAGTCGGTTAGTCGAGTAAGCTGAAAGGTCTGACTGCATACATTTTTCACAAGTATTTTGCACATTTGATATTAAAGATGACGAACGTTGATTAAAAAAAATATATATATGTATACAAAGTAAACGGAACCATGCAAGTGAACACGTGGAAGCAAATCCTTCTAATGCCTAAAGAAAAAAAAAACATGATAGAAAAAAAATTTGAACGTTCTTGACGAGGGCTCGTCTCACAAGTATGTGTCGGTCTCTAGATGTCTGCGAATAAAAAAAAATTGCGAACATTGGCTTAACTGTACGCGACGAAACAAGGGAGAAACGGTAAATTTTTCTAAAAAAAAGTCGAGCAGTTCTCGCGTTTGAGAGTTTGAGAAATTTTCAAAGTTTGTACATAAAAAAAGTATACCGCGTTAAATTTTTCATGCAAAAAAGGAATAAAGAAAAAAAAATGAAACCTCATCGTCGTCGAAGGATCGTGCAATTCTTTCGAAAGTGGAAAAACGAAACTACCCTGCGATACCAGTTCTTTTCCGGCTCGACCACCTTTTCCTTTTATTTTGTACGCGCGATATTTGATATTACGTGTGTCCGAGGCGACGGCCAAGCTCACCGTTGCATATTATTATATTATATATATTTATACGCATTAAAAAAAAAAAGAAAAAAATGAATGAAAAAAAGAAACATTGTACATCGGGTACAAGGTGCAACGAACGTGTGGTCGAGGCGACGCTGCAACTGGCATTTCGACGTGAGAAAAAAATTTGCGAGATTACGCGCGAAGTCTTTGTAAACGAGTGTAGATTAAAAATAAAAAAAAAGAAATATGTATACTTATATGTATTTAAAAACGAAACAAAACGGGACGCGTTTAACGTGCCGAGATTTTCTCTCTGGAGCCTTGAATTCTATGCCTTAATAATCCTTATCGTTATCGTAAATCTCGGAAGACATATCCTCGTGAGAATTGCTCTCGTGCGAATTTTATCGATTAGCGGAACGAGTGTGAAAGATGCAAGTATAAAGAAAAGTGGCGAACAAACTATTTAAAAATGATAAAAAAAAAATACTTTCAAAGGATTGAATAATTAAATGACAAAAAAAAATATAAACGAGTACATTAATATAATTAACTGTATAATCTTAATGGAGTACACAGGTATTTTGAATAAATAGTGCCTGGCACCATTTGTGGCCCTCCTGTCATTTAAACTAATCGTGTAAGGCGTGCACGAGAAGAGATGCGTGTGCGAGCGAGCGACCTTATCTTCTGTTTCGACCGAATCATTTGTATACGCGTTAAACGAATACAACAGTTCCGAAGACGTTGACCCCGCTCGTTCTTTTTTTTTACGTTTCTCCCCTTTTCTTTTTCCTCCGCGTCTTTCGGACACTCCACGAAAAATTGTATGGGTCCCGCGAAAATATGTCGCAGTGGCAAAGGATAAAAGAAAATAAAAAGGCGAAAGCGAATGAGATATATATTTGATCTGTTGATTTTTGTACGTTGACAAAGACGAGTTGATTTATTAAGCTGTACAGCCGACGGGAAAATTTTTAATCGAGCGTTCCTCGTGTTTTCGCGCGACTCCTTATATATGCGTTTCGTTTCTCACTCTGTCGGTGTGTTTGATAAAACAAAAATAGGGAGAAAGCAAACACGAAATATTCGCCGTTATGCATATTGAATATAAATATATATGTACGTATATTATATAATCTCCAGTTTTTAAGATGATCACAAAGTGCAATCTCTTAGCCAACACACTTTTTATCAAACAAGAATAATGTTTAACAAAAAAAAAAGTATAAAAGTTGTTATTTTTCATAAAGATGATTAAACGATATTTTAAATGTATTCGAGAAATGAGAGACGTTCGAGAAGTGTGAGAAAAAAAAATTGCCTCCTCTAGTTGTACGAAATTCTTCCTATCGACGCGAAAGAGAATGCGCTGACTTTTCCACTCGCTGTGAGACGCCGGAAAGAGCCGCGGAAAGGGAACGAGCCACGCGTGAAAATCATTTTTCGATCCTCGAATCTTTTTTATGTACAAAAAAAAAACAAACAAAGCGGCGCAAGCGAAATAAAAAAGGGATACAAAGAAATTCACTCTCTGTCCAAGCCAGTGTGATTAATTAATTAAAATAATAATTATAACACAAATGTTTACATTATAAAGAAAAAAAAAATAATATGTCGATAGAAAGTGTCGATCAGGATTAAATGGACCACTCGATGTTTTACTCTTTAGGGAAAAGTCTTTAAAAGAAAATAAACTAAAAATACGTAGGTTTCAGCGGAGCCGGACAAAGCTGCCATCGTCACAATATGAAATTTATCATATTTATCGAGTTGTTGCGTTTTTTTTTTCCTTTTCTTTTTTCTTCTCGTTCTTTTTTTTTTATGTAACTCACGTGAAAACAGTCAAGTCTTGTTTTTCTTCTTTCATGCTACTTTAAGATGTAATTTAATGTACCCTGTATAACGCGCGTTCCGAATGAAAGAAAAGAGATGTTATTTAATAAAGAAGATTTAAAACAACTTTTCACAGGCTGTTTCCTTTTTTTTTCTTACGAAGTCCGACGTTATCTCGGATCGTTTGTCCGTCTCCGGCGCACACAAAGACACACACACATACAAAAAAAAAAGAAAATGCAACGTACATTGTGATTCGAATTTGCTTGCGTTGAAGCTCGTCGTAGTTATTGTACGAGAAACCGGAGGGTAAAGGAAAGAGAGGAGATACATGCGAGATTTGTCTCTTTGTCGAGGTGGACTTGGATTAGCATTTTGTTCCCGATAGCGCGAGGTTGTGAAAAGCTTTTGAAAAAAAAAGAGTAGGAAAAGAAATTTGTTGCTTCAAGTCTTACGGAGTCTATTCTGAGCGAGAGCCGAAATCAGGGTGTTATTGTCATTAATTAGGCGATGTCCTCCGAAAGCATTCATCTTACTTTCCTTTTGAATTTTCGGCCGTTGCGTATTATACACATTGAAAAATTCTATACGTCGTTTTTTCATCCTCCCCAATTGATTTTTGCGATCAGCTGAGAATCGTTTCGAACACTAAATATTTAACTTAGGACTTAGGAAAAAAGGTGATTGTACATTAACGAAAATATAAAAAAAAAACTGCGATTAGACAATTGAAAAAGACGAGCGGCGAACGGGGGGGAGAAAACGCGCGTCCGTTTTTCTTCCCTCCGCGAGATTCTTGTACAAGGGATATCGAGGGTATTGTTGTTGCATAAATGAAGAAGAAAAATGACAAAAAAAGAAAAAAAAAATAATGGAGGCACACACGAAATCGAGTCGACGTACAATGTGTATTTTCGTTCGCTGCGATGCGATGTTGTGTAATAACCAATTGATAAGAAAAAAAAAACTAAGTAAACTAAACTTGTAGAACGCAAATTTGTTGAATGTAATAACGTTAACGATATATGGCATGTACATACACGCGAGAACCAGTACACACGAATTCAATGTACCTATATATATTTTTAATATGACGAGATGGATGGAGATGAGAGAGAACGCGGACGCTAACGATTGTAACGCGACGCGCAGGGGCTTAACTGTCGTCTCGACGTCCGCCGCCTTTGCGTTTCTTCGGATCAAGCCGTTCGTTACTTTTGTTCGAGAAAAAAAAGAATCCACGAAATTCGATTTTTGTACACTCGAGGCGCTCCCCTTCTTATTGTTTCAACGCGCGCCAGTCCCGAGGAGAAAAAGTAAAGCTACTTGAGCCACGATAAAACACGAAATTTTCGCAGTCTGTGATTTGTGCGAACACTTTCGACGTTGAAATTTGAATTTTTTACCGAAGCGGGCAAACGACATGCATTTCAACCGAAACGGACCATCCTTTTTGCGACAAAAAAAAAAGAAACTTTATTTTTAAAAGAAAAGTATGAGAAAAAAAGAAACTAAACCCAGTGAATCATTGATATTAGCCAGTTTACAAATAAAAAAAGGACAACTTATATATGCGTAAAAGAAAAAAAAAGTGTCAATGTAACCAGCCACAAGTGTTGTCACCGAGTCAATGAGCTTGTAAATTTAGCGCCGATACCTAAGTTGAAGTCTAAAAGCCGTGTGAGAAAATGAAAAAAAGTTGTTTTAATTTTAAACGTCTAATTATACAACTTGGCGTTAAATCGGTAGATTATTTATTTTTTTAACGAGTATAACGCTGTTGCCGAAATCGTTAGCTTTTAAATTTATTAATTATAACGATACAAAGTAAAAAAAAAGTAGCGCTTTCGTTTTTTTCTGTCTTTACGAGTGAAAAAACGTAAAAAAAATTTATCTATTTTGCAGTGAAAAAAATGAATATTTTTCTGTCGATACCAAATTTCACTTGTACGAGTGTGAACATTTTTTCGAATAAAATAATATTAATAATAAAAAAAAATTATGAAATACATAAGAAACGCTTATTAACTGTATCTAAAGAGGATAAGCTCCGAATTTCTCCCGAGTGATAAAATGACGATGAAAGACGGGCGGTTCTTTTTACGGACGAAAAAACTCTTCTCTTGAACATATCTAAGCGCAAAAGGTCACGCATCCAAACGAGCGCAAAATTTTTGTCGTCCGCGCATTAACAAATTTGACATATAACTATGAAATAAAAAAATAAGATTTTTATTACACGTCGACGTCGAATAAGTAAGGAATAAGCGGCGCGCCGTTGACTTGTTCACCGCAAGGGCGTCCTCCGTTAACGCAAAAGAGTGAGACGTTCTCTTTTCATTTTACGCCTACGAAATCTTATACCCCGAGCTTGAACGTAAGCACACGGACAAATGGGCAGATCACACAAACTATGCTGTAAATATAAAAAATGATTTTTACGAGTGTCTTCTGTTCCGACTAATTTTTTTCACGTCGAACTTTTCGACGTGCAACTTAAAGCGTATTGTTTTAGAAAAAAAAAAAACCTTTTTTCGCTTTTCCTCAGAGAATAAAGAAGCGACCATTTCATCATGCACAAAACGCACTCGTATAAAAAAATAGATGAAATAAAAACTCGCAGTAATCCGATTCCGTAGACAGAGATAAGAGAAACTACAAAGAATTAAGCATATGTAACAGTGTAGCAAATCCTTAGCGAATCGTTGTGTATAGCGACGTCGAAGACGAGGCGGAGGAGGCGAGGAGAAAAAAAGTCACTAGAAAAAAAGCGAAAAAAAAAGTAAGCAAGTTAAAGACGAACAGGAAAGTAACTCATATAGTGCCATTGTAACTCGACTAATTAAAGGGAGATACCGATACTTTGCGTTTTATAAACTATCGTAGGTAAATAGAGGAGACGAAGTGGAGGGGAAAAGAAAAACTCGTACGCGCACCAAACTTTTTACAGTTTTAGTCATTCGAGTTTTCTTTTTTTTTTTGAAGAAAAAGAAGGAGGAAAATAATGCGGTTTTACGTTACTGTAACCTTCGCGGCCCGTGAGGAACGTGCACACAATTACGTACGCGCACCCTTTTATGAAGTAATGAAAGAAATACAAAACAATACACAAAGTACGAATAAACAAGTAAATAAATAAATAAAAAAGTATGGTAATTATGAAAACAAAAAAATATATATTTATCTCCTCGTGTAATAATCGCTATACTGTACACATACTCGTGACGCGAGGCGAAGCGCGGCGTTATATAAAATTATATATTTACATATAATTTTATATGTTACTGATGAATACTATTTAAGCGGAAAAACAAAGATGGGTGTATGCATGTACACGCGCGTTTTTCCAGGGACGATTTTATTAATTATCCCTCGGCGCGTCGAGCCGAGCAACCCCAGCCTCCTCGAGGGCGAGAGCCGCCCTTACTCTTTTTTCCCCGTTTCCTTTTCTCTCTCCAACGTGTACATACTTAAAACGACACCGGCGATTTCGGGAGGTTCGTCCAACTCGCACGTCCGTTTCTTTCGTTGCTCTCCCCGATTGTGCGGAGCCGCGCGCGAGGAGCTGGCGGCGATTTATCTTCGGCGCGCAAAGAGAGAGAAAAAACGCAATGCACATATTAAACGATACGTAGAGGAAAATAAAAAAAAAAACAAGTTATGTGACGCGCGCAAAGTTATACCAAAATGCGTTGCTTGTACGCGTATAAGGGAGAACAAATACCTATAATAGAATTGTAAAAGTATAAAAAACAAAACACACGTACACACAGACTCGAGACACGTTAGACACAAAAATGAAAAACAGGCAAACGTCTTGTTCCATTGTACGTATCTCATTATTTTGGTGCTCGATATTAACTGAATGATTGTTGAATAATGTCATTATCATTACTATTATCATTTTATTTTATTATGCTATTACCTTTATTGCATATATATATACGTATTTTAATTACAAATATTGAAGCCGATCTGTACGATTGCATTGTCATTGTCGCCTATATGTTTATGTTATATGATGAATAAAAGATAAAAAAAAAAGAAAGAAAACGATTTGTTGTCGGTCAGTAAGAGAGTGTACAAGAGTTTCTTAGTCCTTTTATTATATCTGTTTTATTTCTCGTTTCGTTTCTCCCAACTCAGGCGCTCCATGTGTTTTGTAAAAGTGGAAGTGGGAGAGTATACCGAGTGTCTCTGCGTAACGCATCACGTTGATTAAAAAAAAAAAATTATAATACACAATGTAAAGAGAGAGACGCGAGAAGTAATTTGTGCGGCGAAATTTGTAAAACACACAAAGAATAAGTACACGTAAACACACAAGAAGAAAAGTACACACACGCGACTATTGTGGTTAATATTTCAGTGTATCAGCATAATGATATATGATTATTATGATGTTGCCCATAGAATACATTTTACTTGGTTTTTATATTTCGCTGTTTCTTATTTACGCTGAACAAGACTTTTCCCCGATGGCTTTATCCTTTGTTTGTTTTTTCTTACTTTCTGTGGCATTTAATTTATTTAATTCCATTATGTTTTACATCACCACAACGATGTTCCCCAAATCGACTCCTCTTTCTACTTACATCAACGCTTATTTCGCTTTTCTTTTCGAAAAGGACCATTACATGTTGTACAAACTATGCCATAATCCTTGTTTGTGGACGGTATTTTAATTTAGATCCGATTACGTTTGTACACGATTTTCTATGTTTGCTATTTACCACTGCACTTTTAACCCTGTGTGAGAAAAAAAATCTGTGTGACATCCAATTTTAATGCACTGTGAAGTTGAATTCAATGTACTGTGATGTCCATTAACATAATTTTTGTCACTATCGATTCACAAGAGCGACGGGAGAGAATTGGTCAATTTACCATCTTTTGAATCGATGATAAAAATTAAGTACCTTGTAGAAAATGCCTTGAAAATTACGTGCCTAAAGTACCTGAACTGTTCGTTTGCTTTGTTTATAATGTTAAGGCGTTTCACGTAACAACAGAGTGTGTTAACACATTATTCTTTGTACTGTATTGTAAATACATTATTAACATATTGTCTTGTTTGTGTTTTAGATATATATAACTACAAAATACTCTTACTTTTTTCAGTTTATTCCAATAACTAATAAATACTTTTTTCAAAATTAACATTTTTTTTTTATTTCTAAAAATACACTGAAATTTCATATAGTCAACTATTGCTTTTTAAATGAACAAATACGCATTCTTTTTGAAAAATAAATATAAAATATAATTTAAAAAATGAGTATTACGATTAAAATACAGCAAAAAAAATAATTATTCTCATATTCAATATTTTATTAAAATAAATTTTACGAGGTTTATCATCTGTAAGAATACAATTTCTTCGAGTATTCTGTCAAATAGATATTTTTTATTACACACAACTTGCTGTATACAAAAATTGCAGTGCTCTACATAAGTTCGTTCGAAAAATATAAAGGCGTATAGCTTATTATTTACTATAAAAATCTCTATGCTGTAACTGCAGTAGTGATGTTCTGCTGTTAAACAAGGAAAAAAAACAGTCACCTTATTAACTACTAATTGTACAGATAATTCATTAGCAGGTCAGGATGATACAGGAAAGATAAAAATTATTTAATATAACGACTAACTTAATAAACTGCCTTGCTTCTTTTTTTCGCATAACGCACATGTTAACGTACTCAACGAGATATTAGTCAACTAATTATCAATATTATAAAATACGGTCATTATCATTGATTTATTTATTTTTCATTTTTATTAGAATATCGCACTTTTTTCTGTTAATATAGTCATCCTTAGACATATGAAATCCCAACACAGTAAAAAATATCTCGTTTCATTATGCATTTATTGGCTTTTTCCTATACATTGTTAAGGCGAGAGGTAAATTAAATGCACATTTTTTACGCCTTATCGATTGTACTTTCTTTATAATAAACAACTCCCTTTACATACGATTCTGCCAATCGTCAAAACATAACTTAAATGATTAATTTAGATATTAGAGACTCTCACGTATATAAGCGTTTTTTTTTATTTAAATTAAGATAAAAAAGAAACGGATTTAAAGGCAGTAGATATTGAACTTACTATTATTATGAAGCTTCGATGGTGTATATTTTAACTTACAAATGGTATTTGTCGCGATAGGACACAGATCCAAGGTACATACTTAAAAAATATAATACCCTCACTTGCGAGCTGCGTTACATGTATTATTAAGACAAACAGAATGAACGAAAAATTCTCGGGAAGCTCTTTTTCATCAATCTCACGGTTAAGCGCTGCATCGAGTAAAATAGTCATCGCGACACGATTAAATTTCAATATTAAACTCTTTATAGTTACAAAAGTTATCTTCTCTGAAAAAATATGAGAAACCATTTTTAATGTTCTTTCACCGTTTAATGGTGTTAACATTCTGCATTATTTTCTTATTTTTTTTACGCCTACTTTTTAAACTGTCAACGTCTCGTGTCGTTCTTCTAAACAAATTCGCGCAGCATAAAATGCCTTTACCTTATAAGCTTATTTAGGAAAAATCTTTTGAATATTAATCTTTTTTAAATATAATCTTCATTTAGTTCACATAAGGCGACAGCGTTCTTCACCCTTTGGGTCCCCCTGAAACAAGAATAAAAATCAAACATTATTAAAACGCTCATTACGTACCCAACTATTTAAGAATATGTTAGTTGTAGATATGTTGTTTAAGAAAGCAAAGCACCAGTTTTAACAAAGCTAATAAATTAAACATTGTAGCTTTACCAGTGATCCAATCATACTGTTAGAAATGAGTCAAATGAGTGTGAGGACATACAGCTCTGATTCATTTAAAATGCATGATAAAGTCAGAAATAAAATTGAAAAAATTAATGAAGAAAAATATGTGATTTTTAAACAATTTTTTTTTTTAAATCATTGGACCCAAAGAACACTTTCGTATATACTCATAACTATAATTCAATGAGTTGGATTAAAATAAGCAAGAAATTTGAGCAAACATAAATTCCAAGTTTACCTTAGGCGCAAATTAATTTGAAATAAGGATGCATCAGAAGAGCGATCGCCTTAATTATTAATTAATATAAATATTTCATGTAACATCTATATCAAAGTTTTAAATATTATACACAACTTACGTTAACTTATCCATCAGAGCTGTGTGCCGTCGCACTTAATATGGACTGAAGAAAAAAGTTCTTCTCTATGAAAACAAAAGTAACAGTATAAATGTACCTACCCTTATATAGTAACTAATAATTGCACTATTATGATTCAAAATCTACTTTATTAGAATTTTAAAGTGCAGATTAGAAGTAACTAAACATTATTTTCGACACACCGTGCACAAAGACACGATTTTATGCACACCTCTTTAAAATCAGCTACGTAAAATCGAACTTTGCACACGTCGTATCGAAAAATACGGTTCGATACATGAGCGAGGTGATTTTAGCCTCGAGGCTCTAAATCTCTTTCTCGCACTTGTATCGAATTGTACTACTTTTGTCTGAAATAAGAAAATTTTTTTAATTTAAACTAACCTGTTGATGGTGAAGTTCTTCTGGTAAAGATCTGAAGAGATGTTCTCTGTGTCGTGAGACGGACGTGCTCAGGATTTGCCTTTTTCGCTCTGATGTTGCCATTTCCTTAAAAAAAAACAAAAAAATCAATGATTAAATAAATTGTTTTAACTTCAGATTTTATATTTTTGAAAGTTAATTTGAAAATGATTTAATAAAGAAAATTATAACTTTCTTTTATCACGAGACTTTCAAACGTACAAAAGCATTACATACTTCTCCGTCGTTGTTAAGAAGAATAGTTGTCATGTTGTCGCCTGTGAACCACTTCTGGCCCTTCATCACGACGTTCGATGGCGGCTCGTGCGATGCACCAATGTCGGACGACCAGACAGACACCGACGAGCCAGGCTCGAGCTTGGCAGTTCTGTGGAACTTGAACACCGTCTCCAGGCTACCAGCCTTACGAATCAATTGCCATCCGCTCAATACTACTTCCTAAAAGAACAGAAGCAAAAAATTATTAAGAATATCCTTTGCGAATTCTGACATGACCAAAACGAGTCGTTGACGTTTGTATGTACTCACTTTGTTGCCCTTGTTCGTCAGTTTGACGTAACGGCCCTGGGGCTCGGCCTCCGTGATCTCAACATCTCCCTTCGCCGTACCAGAGACACTGTAGTCGCTGGTGCTGCGTTCCTCGGACTCCTCGAGAAGCGTGCGCTTCCTCTTGCCACCTCTCACCGGGGTCGCCCTCGATGGAGTAGCTCGGCTGGCAGACATGGACACGCCTGGCGACTGGATCGGTGTAATGTTCAACCTACGAAGTAAACGTAATTTAGCATTTCTGATGGTTAAAAAATGTATAAGAATGTGTTCGGTTCTGTATTTACCTGGCCTCCTCAGACTCGAGAAGTTTCCTGTAGGCAGCGATCTCCAGATCCAAGGCGACCCTGATGTCCATAAGGTCCTGGTATTCCTGCAACTGTTGAGCCATTTCGTCGCGCATACGCGCCAATTCGGCCTCCAACGCAGCCAAATTTTCGGTATGGCGCGCTCGCTCATTTTCCCGCATGTTCTCCAGCTCTCTAAAAGCAACACACATTAATCAGCAAAATTTTATATTTAGTTCGTTAATAATAATTTTTACTTTTTGATAAAAATTCTTTGCTAGATTAGAATCAAGATAAATAAATATAAGGTACAAAAAATCTTTACAAACTTCAAACAAAAAAATAAACGCATAATAAATATTACAAAATATCGTTAAAGCCTTAAATCATTGAATATTAATCATCCTTTTTACAACAAATTGAAAAGACAATATTAATGAGGAAATGAAAAATCACACTGAGAAAAAAGTTTTAGAAAAATTACTATGTAGCCTGGGAGCGCAGCCACAGACTGCATTTAGTGAAAAAATT
>UXGC01002350.1:0-12197 GCA_900480045.1 Eurytoma adleriae
TTTATTGGCAAATTACATAAAAATTATAGCGGCTGCATGTCTTTTTTATTTTTTCTACATTCAGCCAAATCGCGCTTGTTAGCACATTATTACAACGCCAATTTACATTGTTATAGGGTCAAAACTCGCTACATAGGGATTTTTTTGCCTTTTTTAAAATTGATAAATTTCTTAATATTTATAATTCCGTTACTTGTTAGCAGCCACCTAAGGTCAGCTATAGAATTTTAGCCACATTCTAAATGTTACATATTAAGTTAACTATCTATACTTTTTTATTAAGATATAAATTATACCAATATGAGAATTTACGTTTTTTTCAGATGAGTCACTTTATGCTTGATATTGTAAAGACTAATAAATTAGAGGTTAGAATTATGACAATTAATCAACAAGTAAATAAAAATATAACTAAAGAAGAATATTTTAACGATAAGCATGTTATAGAAGTTAAAGATTTAAATATTAAAGTAGAGGTTTATTCTCACGATTTAAGAGCAAGTAAAGTTGCTAAAATTGAAAGTGAAATAAGAGAAACAGCTACTAATTTTAAAGATGCATTTAAGTTGGAGCCTGGTAGCTCAGAACAAACGTTCAAAATTTATGTGTTTGATGATAAGGCTGATTACACTCATCTTGGCGGAAGCGAACGTTTTGGTTCTTACCTTGGAGATGAGGGTGGTAAATGTTACTACAAAGGAGAAGCTGATGTTTTTGCTGAGATGTATGTCTATCAGCAAGGTGGCGTTCATAACCTTCAGCATGAATTTGCACATGGTTTAACTTACTTGGCTACAGGAGGAAAATCTCTACCTACAGTATTAATGGAGGGAATTGCAGATTACTTTGAACATCATTCAGATCACAAGTTCAATGCTCAAGGGTCAAGCATTGATAAAACTGAAGCCGCAAATTTGGATCTAGGTGGAATTTTAAATTTACAATACTCAGCCAATGGTGAAGAAAACAGTTTAGTGTATAAAACTGGTCATGCGTTGATAATGTACTTACAGGAAAAAGATCCTAGTTTATTAAGAGACTACCTAGATGCTTTACGTCAAGGTAACTCAGATGAATCAAAAAGTTTCTTGAAAGACATAAAAGGACATGATGCTGACTTCAAAAGTTGGCTTGCTGAGAATGATACAGAAACTGCAATGGAACATCTCAACGCTTTGCAAGTTACAAAAGGAGATTTTATAGCAACTGGTCAAGAAATAGTGGGTGGAGAAATTAAAAACATATCCTACTATAAAGCAAATATAGAAAAGATAGATGGAGAAAACGTTGGAAGTTTTTCTCCTGTAGAACATGTTGCATTTTATGATGTTGCTCGTGCTATTAATAGGGCAACAAACGATAACCTCGATATATCAAAGGAATATCATTTCTTAAAGGCAGTAAAAACTACTGATGGGCAGGTTAAGCTGACTTACTCTGATCAACAAGGTAATGAATATCAAAACAGTCAAGAGTATAAAATGCAAGCTTTGAGGATATTATCAAAACATGGTGAAGATCTTAGAAAATCTTACTATGATGGGAAAGAAGACTTAGATAAGCAGAAGGATATAAAATATAATGATGTGTTGAAAAGCCTGCGTGAACAGGAAGAAACACAGCGTCATGATGCATACGAGCAATACAAAAGAGGAGAGATCTCTTATGAGAAATTTGTAGAAAAATGCAATTCAGCCAGCACTAATTATCATAATGAAGATAAGAGATTATATAATGCTACACAGGACAAATATACACAACTGAAAGATGATTTGCTTGATAAAAGCATAAACGCTGGCTTGAAACAAGTAAAAGAAACTCAGAACATTGACGTAGAAAAGATGTTAGAAGAGATGGTTAATATCGATCCAAACCTAATCAGAGGTGCTCATATTAATCTACAAGAAGGTAAAGTTTTCTCTATCAAAGCTCTTGGTCACGGAGATATGGGTGCACTATCTATATATGATGGGAATACAAAGCTTGGAGAGTTGTCGAGCGAATCGGGCTTTTTTAAGCAAGTTGAAGGTCAAACTAAAGAAACTTTTGTTTTTGAGGACATATTGCACAACTTGAATACTCAATATGACGGTGGTGCTTATATGGCTATTACAAAAGAAAATGGTCATTATAAAGCTTCTCTGATAGATGGCAGAACAGTTGAACGTGATGAATACTTTGATGAAGCACATTTACATGAAAATGAATTGTTGCATCCTAGCACTGGACACATTCAAAAAGATTTAGATTCTCTGCTTCTTAGAGGGACCAAAATTCTAAATCATCAGGATTCAAAGCATGCTCAATATTCTGATGAGCAAAGAGAAAGCGGCGTAATCGTAGAAAAAGGAACATTATTGGATGATAAAGGGACTGATAGAACAGACGACGATGTATACGAAGCGGTTGTAAAGCAAGGAGGCGAAAATCTACATGCATTCAAAAATATGGGTTTCTATATTACTGAAGAGATAAAAAATGAAAGAGGTGAAGTTATAAATGAAAGTAACTTGTTCATTCATGATCATGGAAAAAACGTAAGGTTTCAATTGCCAGGCAATGTTACTCACCTAAAATTGGTGGAAAAAGATGGACAATATAAATTAGCACCATCTGATTCTGAAGGAAGAGAATATAGTAGCATACCAGACGAATACAAATATATTGACCCAGTATTTGCACATGAATATGAAAAGAGAGATTATTCTCATAAACATATAAATGTGGGCCTTATAAACTTAGAAAAATATGCCCCTGGTAAACTTTTTACCATTAAACATGATCCAAATGATTATCAGATACAAAGAAACTCGAGTGGTGAAATAGTGAGAATCAACAATCAAAGATATTTCACTAAAGTAAAACTATTTGATGGTGATACTGATGAAGAAATTGGAATGTTATCTAATAATTTCCATAACTTCAAAGGAAAAATATTCTTTTCTGCTGATTATAACTACAGTTATAACGATTTCCTAGCATCTGTTTCTCCTCAAGTTGAAATTGAGGATATGGGAAATGGAAGTAAAAAAATAACTTTTGATCAAGGTGATGGCGATATCGGTGACACTAATAGAGGCTACACTGACTATCAAAGGATATACACAAGGGAAATCGAAAGTCCAAAAGAACAGGTAAGTGTAAGCAAAACTGAGACAGAAGTTGATACTTCACATAGAACTACTAATATCATTGCACAAGCCGCTAAAGAACAAACTTTTATGAGAGAAGACGAAATGCAGTCTGATCAGTCAATTTCATCACAAAGTTTAACAAGAACAAAAAGAGCATCTTTAGTTGAGGAGAAAGAGCAGGTAATATTGAAAGACACAATCTTGAAAATAGAAAGGAGCTCTGATCGAGATTCAGAAGGAAAGCATAAGGCAAATGTAACCATAGATTATAATGATGTGAAAGCCTTGTATGATAGAGCAGAAGGAGCAGAAAAGCAATCTGTGTTAGATTTTTGGAACAAGCTGCATACATCGAATTATAAGGTTGGTGCTTTGCCAGGAGAAAAATATTACTTTAAAGATAGCAAATTTGTAATTCACGATAGTAATACAAAAAAGCTTATAGTGTTACCTGAAGATAAGGTATCCATCAAAATAATGAAGGATGGTGATAGTTATAGTTTGGCTATATCAAGTGATAATGGCAAAGTAATAAGCAGCATTAGTAAAATAGATAATCCAAATTATGAATTGCTATCAGACTCAAGTCATTTCAACTTAGAAACGCAAGATAACATTGAATTATCAGATCAGCATCATGAATACAATCTCTATCTGGAGAATGGCTTTGTGACAATGTTCGATTGCACAAGCGATTATGTTTATCACGATCATAACTCGGCCTACATCTAATACATACAAGGAGGGCCCTGCCCTCTTTTTGTTATTCCAATACCCAGATACACAACTGTACGAACATTGAGATATACTTGTCTCCAGAAAAAAGATGTCATTCCAGTGCCCAGACACTGGAACTTAACTTTAAATAAGTGGCCGTACCTGGATCCCAGTGTCAAGCACTGGGATGACAGAAGAGAGGACTGGAATGAAAGGGGGGGCTGGGACGGCAACAGAAGAATTCTGAAGCGAAAAGCTTCAAGGAAATCTTATGCAAAATCTAGTATTTACGGAATTTATATTATTTTCATGCACATTATGGTTTTTATAATTAACGGAAAGTGATATGGCTAGTTTAACTTTTAAAGACAGTGCTGGAGCAAATGTAGTATCCCCTACCATTAAAAGCATAATTTATGAAGATGCTGCACAGAATAAGTATACCTTTGGTGTAGATAATACTAGTCTTTTCAACACTTTTAGGTATGAACCTAATGGTGCTGCTGAAATAGATTACAGTGCTACAGCAACAAACTTCATGACTGGAGGTGCAATTGCTACATTATTAGGTATTGGAACTAATGTAGATTCAATAAAAACTAAGACTGATTCTATTCCAGCTGACTTAAGCGCTGACTTAGTTACCATAAAAACTCAAGTCGGAACAGATATGATATCAGGAATAAAGGCTAAGACTGATAAGATTACAGATACCTTAGGAGCTGATGTTACTGCTATAAAGGCTAAGACTGATACTATTCCAGCTGACTTAACAGCTAAAGTAACTGCTATAGAAACTGCTACAAATGCTGCTAATCTAGGGAATAAGGTTACTGCAATACAAACTAAAACTGATAATATTACAGATACCTTAGGAGCTGATGTCACTGCTATAAAGGCTAAGACTGATAAGATGCCTGCTGAGTTAATTAAGTTAACTACAATAGCAGAAACTCTAAATGGTAGTCCTAAGGCAGCTGCAGCTGCTAAAGCTGTACTAGAGAGCAGTTTCAAGAAAGCTATTGAAGAAGCTGGAGAAGATGGTAGCGAATGGCTTAAAAATGAGATAAAAGAGATAGTGTCACAGCCATCTTTTGAAACTCCAAAAGATTCAAGTGAAGCACTTTCTTGGGATTGGTAATTTAAGTGCTGGTGAATGACATAGTACGATGTCATTTACTGTTGTCATTCCAGTATCACATGCTGGAATGACATCCTTGTTTTATTGCAACTAATTTGCAGTGATTTTTGTTTTAATGTAAATGGAATATAGTCCTATTGCTGCTGCATTTGAAACATTTAGGCTATCAATTACGTTTGACATTGGGATTTTTAAAAGATAATCACAACTTTCTTTAACTAGCCTCCGCATTCCTTTCTCTTCAGAACCAAAAACAATTACTCTTTTTTCCCCAAAATTCTTTATTTCATCTATATTTTCCTTTGCATTGCAATCAAACCCATAACACCAGTAGCCTATCTTTTTTAAAGACTCCATCGTCTTTACTATGTTTGTAACGTATATTAGAGGAACAATGTCTAATGCGCCACTTGCTGTTTTTGCGATAGATGCATTTTCGCTTGGTGAATGGTGATACGGTAAAACCAATGCATCAATGTTGAAACAAGCTGAGGTTCTTAAAATCGAACCTATATTGTGTGTATCAGTAATTTGATCTAAAATGACTATAGTAGAGTTTTCACCTGATCTTTCAGCTATTTCTTCAATATTTAAGCTGTGAAAAATAGGAGTAACTTTTAAAGCAATTCCTTGGTGATTTACACCTTTGGGTAAAACATCATTGAACATTTTGTTCTCTACCAGTCGAGCTTTAATGCCCTTACTATCTGCACATTGTTTAATTTCTTTCTCAAATTCTCTGTAGAAATTTTCTGTTACTAACAGTTCTATACACCGCCTATTTTTGTTTCTTAATGCTGAAATACAAGTGTGCTTTCCATATATCCAACAGTTTTCATTAGCTTTTGATGATTTCATCTCATTATTAAAAATCAGATTTTTATAGAGTAAGCAATATTTTACTGTGTTTATATATTGTTGTAAAATTATGAGTTCAATTAATGAATTTATGTCAGATGATGAGTTAGATTGGCAAAAAAATGTTAAGCCAATAGAATGTGGAAAAGTTACTTTGAAAGTTGATCACAAAGTAAATATAAAATCTATGATTGATAAAGGTGCCTCTAGTTTACAAGAAAATTTTCTTAATACTGATAATGGTGATTCATCATTTTGTCTTGACTACAATACAAAATTAAAGATCGATAGGGGCAAATATTTTATAAGCGATAAACTCGATTTGCACGGCTATAGTATAGATAATGCTTATTGTAAATTGATAGATTTTATTATCAAAAATTATCAAGCAGGGAATAGGTGCTTATTGGTAATTACGGGGCATGGTAATAGTACAGATAAAATAGACACTATAAAGAATAGCTTAAATAAGTGGTTGAATGACACAAAAGTTCGGAATATGATCTTATACTATCAGAAAGCCATAAAAAAACATGGTGGCAAAGGAGCTTTTTATGTCTTATTAAGAAGAAATAAAGGTTAATTTTAGAGTACCTATTTAGGAGTACCTTTCTTAGAATTCACGTGTTGAAGAATGATTTCTGCTAAACCTTTACTAATTCCAGGTACGTTTTGAATTTCAGCTAGAGAAGCTTTGCTTATATTTTCTACCGAACCAAAATGAGACATGAGTGCCTTCTTTCTTTTACTGCCAACACCGGATATTTTACTTAATTGTGAAGCAAAAAATTGTTTATCGCGTTTTTTTCTATGCGAAGTTATTGCAAAACGGTGAGCTTCATTACGCAGCAATTGTAAATAAAGCATGACCTTGCTGTCACTTGCTAGAGTAAATTCTTCTCTGCTCGGCACATAAAATCTTTCATTTCCTGCATTACGATCATGACCTTTCGCCATACAAGCAAAAGGAACTTTTATATTCAATATTTCCAACACATTATGCACTATGGAAACATGTCCTGGACCGCCATCAATCAGTAAAAAATCAGGGATTATATCTTTTATATTGCCAGAGAAACGTCTAGTCAGCACTTCTCTCATCATTTTATAGTCATCACCTGAAATTTCTTCTTTTATAGTAAATTTTTTGTATTCACTTTTTAAAAAACCTTCCTGCCCTGCAACAATCATCACACCAACTTGTTGATTTCCAGATATATGGCTATTATCATAAACCTCGATACGCTTTGGAATATTTGGTAACGAGAAAATCTTCCTAAGCTCTTCGAGCTTTTCTAGGTTATTTCTATAATCAGTAAGCTTCTGCTCTAGGCTATGCTTAGAATTATTGTAAATAAAATTCAACAAATCACGCTCTTTACTATTTTTCGTATGCAAAACTCTTATTGATTTTTGAGTAAGAGCATAAAGTACTTGTTCTATAATTTCCTTATCCTTAATAAAATCGGGAACGTAAATTTGTGCTGGTGGTGTGCTAACTGGATTATACAAATTGACCAAAAAGGTGGATAAAATTTCATCATTTGGATGATCACTACAATTCTCAATGAAGTAAGGAATGCTTCCATAGTTACCTTTATCTCTGAAAGATAGTACACCAATGCATGCTAAGTCTGCCTCACGTACAACGCTAAAGAAATCTGCATCTTCTTCAAAAGAAAAATCCATTGGCTGCATTTGAATTTGCTGAAGAAATTTCAATCGATCTCTATAGACAGCAGCAAGCTCGTAGTTCATCTCCCTACTGCACTTTTCCATTGTAGAAAATAGCTGTCTTTGCACTTCTTTATTCCTTCCTAGCAGAGTATCTTGTGCTTGTTTTACTGATTTGCAGTAATCATCTTTTGTAATTTTATCTACGCATGGTGCTGAACAGCGCTTAACTTGATACTCAAGACATGGTCTTTTTGTTGAAGAGAAATATTGATCTGAACATATTCTCAAGAGAAAAGCTCTTTGCAATGATAATATAGTGTTCTTAACAGCAGCAGCAGATGGAAAAGGGCCGTAGTAATGAAACTCATTCTTCTTAAACTTACCTCTATATTTCGCTATTCTTGGATAATCATGCTTAGAAATTGTTATATAAGGATAAGATTTTCCATCCCTAAGCAAAATATTATAAGATGGTTTTAACGATTTTATTAACTGTGCTTCAAGAAGCAATGCTTCGATTTCATTCTCAGTGATGAATATTTCAACCTTAATAACCTGTGAGATCATTACTCTGATTCGTTCAGAAAGGTTTTCGAATTGAAGGTAGTCGGATAATCTCGACTTCAAGTTTTTTGCTTTACCAATGTATAAAACCTTATTCTTATCTCCAACCATCTTATAAACGCCACAGGATTGTGGAGATGATTTGATTTGTTCCTTATATTGCCTGAGCATTTATCAATTGTTTAACCTGTATAAGGTTAAACTCTGCTACTAAATGAAAGGTAGAAACAACATTTGCAAGCAAAGATAACCTGTTTATTCTAAGCTCATTAGAATCACAGTTAATCTTTACACTGTCCATAAATTGATTGATAAATGGAGCAAAACGAGCAAGTTCATCAAGCGCTGTATTAAAGTCGTTATTTTCTATCGCTTGTTTGATGTTTTTACAAGCAGCTATAGCACAATTTGATAGCGCAATCTCCTCATCTGCAATCAAAAACTTCTTACTGTAAGATGCATTATAAGTAGTGCCATCACTTTTTCTCACTTTGCTCATCATATTACTGGCTCTTTTATAAGTGCTTAGAACCTGTTCACCTTCTTTTGTACTAAGATAACGATCCAATATCACAGTTTGCTTTTCCGCTTTCAGCAGATCATTAATATCGACTTTATATAGTATTGAATCTACAACATCTTGCCTTATATTTCTATTTTTTAAAATAATCTTGAACCTTTCTAAGCAGAATTTAAATACTAGTTCTGAAATTTGTTTTTCACTTGGCTTATTAACTGGAGTTATATTTTTATTCAATAGAAGTCTTGAACATAAAGATACTGACTTATCTATCAGCAATCTAATTGGAATATGCAAATTATTTTCAAGTATTGTTCTAATTATACCAATTGTCATTCTCCGCAAACCAAACTGATCATACGAACCAGAGATTTTCTCACCTGCTGCAATTAAACCAACCAAACTATCCATCTTGTCTGCAATAGCTACAGCAATCGCAGTAGGAGATTTAGGACATTCTTGCTCCGATCCAATTGGCTTATAGTGCTCAGTTATAGCTTCTACTACTTCTTTATCTTCTTGAAAGTAAGAAGCGTAATATCCACTCATTAATCCTTGCAATCCCGGAAATTCTTTCACTATCAACGTTGCAAGATCTGCCTTTGCTAAATATGCAGCACGTTCAACTTTAATTAGTGGAGCATGTGGAATAAATATCGCTATATACTTTGAAAGAGCGATAATACGCTTCACTTTTTCTTTTACGCTACCGAGCGAAGCATGAAATGAAATAGAGCTCAATTTTTTGACATAGTAATCTAGGTTTTCCTTTTTGTCTTGAGACATCAAAAATTGGGCATCAGCAAGACGTGCTTCTAATATTCTTTCATGACCTTTGACAACTTCATTATTGTTAACATTTACAACAGTAACAAAATGTGATATTTTCTGTCCATCACTTAAAGCAAGATACTTTTGCTGTGTATTAATTATACTAAGTATTACTTCCTTCGGTAATTCTGATGATTTTACTTTACCAAATAATACTATTGGCCACTCTATAAGCCCTGCCAATTCATTAAGCAAATAATCATTTTTTTCAAGTTGTAAGTTCTCCTCTTTTGTAAACTTATTAATCTGATCTAGTATAAATTGCTTTCTTTTGTCCAACTGGAGAATGACATTATTTTTTTCTAACAATTCAAAATAGTCTTTGGGTGTTTTAACAGTAAGTACTGCATCACCTGAAAGAAACCTATGACCACACGTCACGTTGCATGCTGTAACCCCTGCAAAAGATATAGGTATTATTTCGTCATTTAAAATACATAGAATATTTTTAATTGGCCTAACCCATCTCTCTTTTCTTTCACTCCATCTCATACTCTTTGGCCAAGAAAAGTTTTTTAGCATTTCCTCCAGTTGATTTTTGAGAAACCCGTTGATGTTAAATAAGCAGCTTTCTCTCTTCATGAAGTAAAAATCTTCATCGTTTACTTTGCGAATGAGTAAATCTTCTTCACCTTTCCGATTTTTTCTCAAAAAACCTTCGATAGCACTTTTCGGTGCATTAACTCTTGGTCCTTTAATCTCATTGTTAGAATCTTTTAGCTCCAAAGCACTTATGCCATCAATAAAAAGAGCAATGCGACGCGCAGTCACATAAATTTCTATAGATGCAAATTTCACATTATTTTTACTAAAAGCATTAGTGATATAGCTCTTAACCTGAGCTGCAGATGAATTCTGCATTCTTGATGGAATTTCTTCTGAAAGACATTCAAACAATAATTGTGACAACATATTCTACTTTGCTCTATATAATTCACAGCATTTTTTTGTTAACTCTCTCACTCTACCAATATAGGCTGTACGTTCATTCACACCAAGCACACCTCTTGCATCAAGTAGATTAAGTAGATGGCTCGTTTTAATACATTGGTCATAAGCTGCTATCGGCAATTCTTTTTCAACAAGGAATTTACACAGTTTTTCTGTATCCTCAAACTGCTGTTGTACTACTTTAGTATCATAATAATCAAGTGCCAGGTAAGAAAACTCTCGCTCTCTTTGTTTAAAAATATCTCCATAAGTTACACCATTATCGTTCCACATTATATCGTAAACATTATCTACACCTTGTATGCACATTGCTAAACGTTCCAACCCATATGCCACCTCACCAGGAATTATTCTGCAGTCAATGCCTCCCACTTGCTGTATATAAGTAAGTTGTGTTACTTCCATTCCATTGCATGTAACTTCCCAGCCAAGTCCCGATGCGCCAACACTTGGGTTTTCCCAATCATCTTCAATAAACTTAATATCATATTCTTTTGTCGATACACCAAGAGCTTTTAAGCTATTTAAGTAAACATCTTGCAAATTGCTGCCAGATGGTTTTATTATAACTTGGTATTGATGATGCTGATATAAGCGATTAGGGTTGTCGCCATAACGCCCATCTGTAGGTCTTATTACTGGTTGTAGATACGCAATTTTTGTTGATTTTTCGTCAATTGCTGATATGATTGTTGCGGGATGTAGTGTTCCAGCTCCAACTTCAGACGTATATGGATGAAGTATAGTACACCCTTCATCTGCCCAAAAATCTTGTAATCCCTTTATTATATCCTGTAGATTCACGCAAACTGTATATCTTTTAAACTGAATACATAAGCAAATAAGTACTATTCTATACTTATTTTTTTAATAGTGCCATGAAAATAGTCACTCAAGGCTATTGAACTTTCTTTTACATACTCAAATATGCTTTTGTTTAAAACAATCGCATCATGCATAGTCAGATCGCAGAATATAAATGCAGTCAAGTACAATAAAATCACTGCATAAAACACATGAAAAATCCCTTCAAATGTGATTGATATTGCATTGTTATAACTAAGCTGTATCGTACTTATCGGCCATGGTTTTATTACTTCTACAATATTAAAAAATAAATAAGGTATTATAAAGAAAAAGAACAAATGCATAAGATCATTAAACCAAAATGGACATTGAAGTATTGCCTTGCATATACTTAAATAGAATTTACTTACAATATAATAAATTGACATTATTGCCGGCATCGAAAACGCAACAGTCATCACCTGTCCTGATGCTATTTGTACTACTATATTCTCATCACTGCTGGCTGAAGGATCTTGAATGTGAAAAATGGATATTGCAACTAATTGCAGCACTAACATAACTATTGCTAGCTTGGTAAAAATAGCAGCTACAACTATGCCTGAATTCGGCATTTTATATAGTATAAAATCACCTCCGTATGTAAGCATTAATATAATGTCGGTAATAAATAATATTAGAAAAGAAGACCAATAATGCTGCCAACCCGGTAAATATCCTACTCCTAAAAAAGAGCTTACTATTTTGGCAGGAAAAACCTTGCCTAGCATCTTACCCAAAAATTGAAAAAAAATCCCCATGTCCTAACTAACACTTGACTTATATTTTTCACAATACTGAATTGTAATGGACTTATCAATACACTTCTTGCATAGAAAAAAGGCAAATAGTTAAAAACGATCTAAACCGTTGCCCCTTTATACTATAGTATTTTCTAAAATGGATGATAAAGTTCCATTATGGTATTACCAACCAAAAGCTGTAAGTCTGTATATTT
>UXGC01002351.1:0-12194 GCA_900480045.1 Eurytoma adleriae
AGGGTTTATCAGGAACTCCGGGTGCAGAAACCTCATACATCCCCATAAACAATAATTTTTATAGGGTTTTATGAAATATTTTCAACCGGGAACCACACTATCATTACTTTTACTCTAGAATCCTATCTGATTATCAAAGATTTGCTCAAAGAAAAGGAAATACAATTCTTTACGTATACACCTAAATCTCTAAAACCCAAAAATCTGGCACTTAAAGGTATTCACGGTGATTTTAGCGCCGAAGAAATTAAAAATGAAATCCTCGATCTACAAATCCCTTCGATTAAAATAATTAAAATCTCAAAAATTACGTTTAATAAAAATAAACCGAACCTCTCGCACTTTCTCTTGCAACTAAGCAGCGATAGCATAATAAATAACCTTACTAGAATTGAATGTATTGCATACCAAAAAATTAAATGGAAACCGCTCAAAAGAAAAACAGCTCTTTCAATGTAAAAAGTGCCAACGGTTAGGGCACTCCAGCGTTAACTGCGGCCTTAGTTACAGATGCGTCAAATGTAAAGACAGTCACAGCCCTGGTGAATGTAAAGTCGAAAAAAAGACCTACATTGCGTTAATTGTGAATCGTTCGGTCATCCAGCGTCATAGCGTGGTTGCCCATTTATGAAATTTTCGAATACCATTAGCACTAATTTTAAACAACGCAATATCCATAATACGAAAATATCGAAAATGCCATTGTTAAAAATATTGGTAACCTTATTGGTAAAGGCTTCGATAATAATACTGACGCTATTTCGCAAGTTACATCCAACCGACAACTGAAGTATAACAACACATACTCATACGCACAAGCGACCCAACAGAGTAAACCACAAGATCCGTCCGCCCAGGGTAATATACTAACTGCTGACGAACTTCGATCTACACTGAATAGCTTTAAAAACCAAATACTAAATTCTCTAACCGACAGCCTCCGTACACTTAATAACAAGATAGAGCAGAACTCCTCACGCATTGATAATTTATTTCTTTTATTTGACTATACTAATGAATAAAATGGCGAGTGAAACCCTAGTCAGTCTTAAAATTATATCGATTAATGTTAATTCATTAGTAACACTTAATAAACGATTCGACCTTTTGCAATTTCTCGAAGCCAACAATGTTGACATAGCTCTTGTCTGCGAAACTAAACTAAACAACCGACACAAACTTCAATTCTCGAATTATAATATTATCCGAACCGATAGGTCTCCAAACTCTAAAGGCGGCGGTACTGCCATTTTAATCAAGAATAATATTCCGCACAATATAGTGTATACCCCTTCTTCCAAATCTAACGAAATCTTAGAATATACGATATTAGCTATTAAACTGCGAAGCAAAAACTTATTTCTTGCAGCCATTTACGCAAATAATCAATACAAAAAGAAATTTATTGACGAACTTGATTATTTATGTAACAAGCTAGATTTAAGTAATCCCGATAATTTTTATGTTATCGCTGGCGACTTTAACGGGCGTCACAGGTCTTGGGTCGACACCACCGACTCTCGAAAAGGGTTATGGCTTAAACGCTGGCTCGATAATAACAGTATGAACTACAGAACCACGCTCCTAGCACCCCATATACCGTCCTTCCCTTCCTCAAACGCCTATCTCGATCTCTGCCTTGACGACAGAATCACAATTCCTGACCTCTCCGACAACAAAATTCCAGCACATGAATACAATAGTGACCGCCGAGCTCTTATATTTACAGTTAACGTATCTAACATCTCCACTATTAACACAGTCTCTCCCTCTGCCTCCTTCAGATTCATGTATAAAAAAACGAAATGGAAAAAATTCACCAAAAACGCCGAAAAAAACCATAACATTCATATTCCGAGTAACAAAAATCTCACTACAAACGAAATAGATAACTATCTCTCATCTCTAGAAGCAACAATTCTAAAAACTATTAATGACACTGTTTCTAAATTTAAACCTACGGACAATGTTTTAAACTATGTCAATAACAAGATTAAAAACCTCCATAGCTATAAATCGTTCTTAATAACTACAGTAAATAAGCAACGCAACTATCTACACCCCATCTCTTCGTACGATATTAAATTTCTTAAATCATTAATTAATAAAATAAATATTTCTCTAAAAAATGAATATAAAACATCCTATAACAAATACTGGGATTCGCAAATCTCGAACATCGATTACAGAAAATCAGACTCGTTCTTCCCCAAAATAAATCGATTTTTCCGCCCCAAAGAACAGCTAAAAATCGATACACTCAAAGTCAGCAATAATAACGTTGATCTGTTAGCTCGTGGTAACTGCTCCTTAAATTTCTCAACCTTATAGATAGTCATTACATTGTGGAAGCTCCGAAAGATATTTTAAATGTCATAGGTGCCTACTATGAAAAAATCAACTCGCCTACCCACTACAACGCGAATTCACGACTGAAAAAAGAAATCGACCGGATGTGTAATGACCTAATTAATAATTTCAAACGCAATACCAACCGTATTGTAACATTCTCAGATACAAATCCAGCGTCCCGTCCCTCCACCTTAGCTGACAATATCATATTCTCCTCAGTAACCGAAACCCAACAGCTATTCAAATATCTCCCTAATAAATCATCGTCTGGCCTCGACAATATTCCGCCGATAATTCTAAAACACCTACCTCCCCCCATAATAGTAAACTACACCATAATTTTCAACAATTGTCTAAACCTCAAATACTATCCCCCTCAATGGAGTCGAGCGAAAATTCTTCCTATTATAAAAAAAAAAAAACCACCCTCAGACCCAGCCAGCTATAGACCCATCAGCCTTACACCTGCTATTAGTAAGGTTTTTGAAATGATTATCAATAAATCTATTCTCCATTTCACAAAAAAAAATAATGTTCTACCCCCTAATTCCAATTTTAATTTGGATTCCAACACCAACTCTCCACAACTCACGCGGTGCATAAAGTTGTTTACGACATCCACACCCATTTAAATAAAGGCGAAATTGTTGGCGCATGCCTGGTCGACCTACAGCGAGCTTTTGATTCGGTCTGGATCTTCGGCCTACTCTACATACTACATCAGTTAAACTACCCCGTAGATCTCGTTCACTTGATATGGTACATGACATTAAATCGTACTTTTGTAACGTGGAACAGTGAAATTCTTTCCTCTGTCGTTTTCGACATAGTCGAGGGCCTCATTCAGGGCACGGTAAATTCGCCTATACTTTTCGACATATTCACTCACCAATTTCTGAAACTGTTTAACGTTAATCGCAACAATGGCATATACTCCGCAGCATTCGCTGATGACTACATCATACTATTAGCCGACAAAAACCCGGAGGGAATCCAGCGCAAAATGGAGAACTACGTTGACAAGCTAAATAAAAAATATCTTGAATGGAACCTAAAAATCAATCCCGCCAAGTGCGAAACTATAGTTTTCCACAAACCCCTTAACACCATGGGCAATAACAAAAGAAATATTATCAACAATTTTAAAATCTTTGTGTTTGATGATAATACAACCCACACAATACCTCACAAAAAATCTGTCCGTTACCTGGGTGTAATCCTTGATTACCTGCTCCGCCTAAATTCACACGTATTAACTCAATTAAATAAGGCAAAAAAAGTATTTAAAAAACATTCCCGTCTATCTTTCAGTAAATTGCTTAATAGCAAATGCAAAATAATCTGTTACCTCCTCCTAATCCGCCCTATAATGACATACGCTGCCCCGATCTGGTGGAACATCAGTGCTTCAGTTATGGAAAAGCTCCGCAAGTTCGAAAGACAATACTTACGGGCAGCATTACACGTGTACAGAAACAGCGACAATAAACATTTTATCAGCTGCTTCCAAATATACAATAGAGCTAACATACCGCGCATCGATAACTTTATATTAAAACTAACCAGAGACTACATCGCGAATCTAAAGAATATTAAAAACCCCCTCCTATCCGAAAGCAATAACACCCTTTCCCATAACGCAAACACAGAATACATTAACCCACATACTTTCATTTATTTCGACGCTAACAACCTCATTCAGAACGACGGGAACATCCCTATTTTATACCACGCAGCCAGGCACCGTAACAATAAAAAAATAGCCTACAATCTATCCAACAATCCCCCGTCACTGAAATATTCCAAAGCCATCCCTAATTGTGATTATTGTTACAACTACAAATACGAAAAGAAATACTGGTGGATCGCCCAAGACAAGTCGAAACTCGACGAAATAAGAAAAAGGTCCAAAAGGAAAGGCTCGCGAACTAACACCCTTCCGGTGTATAACAACTATACAAGATTAGAGCGCTAGCCCTATACATTCTTATCCCAAGCTAAGTTAGTAAACTGCGTCATTACATGAACATACGAAAATAAACTCAAATGCCGATACCTCAACCTATACTAGTTTTGTCTCCCGCTTTTTCGCGCGCTCTTCGATCATGACTTAGGATTTTTGTAATACACTTTTTACCTAACCCAATCAGCATATTCCGCCTGGCAACCAACGAATTCTGTCAACGCCTTGTACCTAATATTTTAACTAATCATATGTTCTTTCAATAATGCTCAAGTATGTGTGCATACGTGCCTTTTATTTGTATTACCGCTATTTTTTACTCTGTAAGGTTTTTTTAGTAATGTTTGTTTGCGCCTACCACACAACAATATGTATTTTAACCCTGCAAATAAATATATAAAAAAAAAAAAAAAAACGAAGAAGACAACCCGACACAAACGGCAAGCCTGCGCGACTGTAAAAAAATTGATTTTGAAAAAGGATCCGGCAGAAAACCCGTGAAAAACATTCAAATACGGCAAAACTCTATGAAAAAATGTCCATGAGAACTTTTATTATGGATCATCTTAAACATTCTTTTTCCAAATTGTCGCCTTCACTTTTTTTGTTATTTTACCATTATCCAATAATTGTTAATCACTCACCTACAGTAGCAAAATTCCAAGCGTCGTAGACAGATTTAGTAGATATCCCGATAACATGCGTTCATCTTGGCTAGATTGAACAAAAAGAAATTTCATTAGATATACGTGAAACGAGCCCCACCGCCGCTCGAATCCGTGAGACGCAACCAATCTAATCTCATCTCTCCGATTAATTCTTTTATATTTATTATGCATACTACGCATATACTTATTTTGTATATTTTACGTATACTTACTATGTATACTTTACGTTTCATTATTACACGATTCGATAGAATAACAGGTTGCCATCAGTTAAAACCAGACAACAGGAGTTTTTTATATTGAAGTAAATGATGCATCGGTTGAATTAACAAGCGCGTTTATTGAATAAATTGGCAATATAAATTAATTATTTGTCTAGAAATAGAGAGATAAAAAAGTAACAGTTTAACGCGAGCATTATATGCCATGGGCCTCCTTCGAATCGTGTATGTATACTTTACGTATACTGCATATATATGTATACTTTATTTTACTTGCTAGTTTTATTCATCAGCTAGGAATTTATATATATATATATATATATATAATGCTGCCGAGCTATTTTTTGCTATATGTACAAAAGAAAAATAGCACCGTCACTTTAAAGAATACTTCATTGCTTTCTACTTTGTGAGGCAATGCTGTTAACAACACTTATGTTGCGTGCGACCTTGCGTTGTTTTGAAAATTTTTTTGCATTTTTCACATTTTATCTCGCCTTCGCATTTTGTGAAATGGCTTGCTAAACATCTTTTTAGCATTTCTTTTTTGCAGTTGTCACACGAACCTTTTTCTTTTCCGTAATGTTTTTCGTTAATATGACGCTGCAAATGCTTACTAATAACCAATTTATTGCAATTAGGATGCGGACAACGTGTTCTTTTAAAACTTCCAATATTTCGACGATGAACATTGTTACAATTTTTTTTATGTTCATGTAAGAATTGTCTCGTTTTGTACCGTTTGTTGCAACCAATAGTTTTGCATACAAACGGTAATTGATTGTGACACTCAAAAATGTGTACATCGTAATTTTTTTTGTAAAAGAAGCTTTCGTTACAATTTTCATAATGACATTTATACCATTTTTTTATACTTTCCGTAACTTTTTGATTTTGGGGTGCTACTGGTACTGGTAAGATATCTTCTCTACAACTTCGACCTACTTCCTCGCACTTACAAAAAGTTATGTCAGGTTGAATAGTACATTTTTTAGTATCATAATTTATAACTTCAGCAATATTTAAACCATTATTGATGACAAAATGCATCGTTGCTTCTCCAAAAAATACCAGATCACCTGGACGTTGAACAACATAATGCACACGAATGTTCCACTGACGTAAAAGTTCTGGATTTATAATTAACCCAGGTTTGTGGAAAATTCTACAATTTACGTTATGATTCAGGTAATCCTTTATTTTCTGTTGCAATATTTTGCATTGTTCTATAGTTAAAAAACCCCAGCATTTAACGTCACCTTGTAATAAAAGATTCATGCTGGGGAAGTCACCGTCTTCAACATGGAAGGCAGTAATGCTACCTGCACTCCCTACATACCACATTGAAGTACTTACTCCAGTTAGAACGGGAACACCATTACCGGGCGATAACGTTGAAGTTGCTGTTTCTAAGTACGTAATGATATTTGGTGCTTTCACAGAATCGCGACCGTAAAAGCTTCTATAAGTACCAGCTTTAGCTTCATCAAAAATTTTGTAAATATTTTCGTGGTAAATGATTCATCGCTATCGTTAGCATTTTCTTGAACATAAGCGCTTTTACTTTTTGATAAAGCAATGCGGTTTTCTTTCATTTGCCTTGTATCACTAACTAACTCATACACACTCTCTTTATCTTCATGAGATCTCTGCAAGGACTCCTTACATACTTTAACTTTTTTCGGACTTAGCAAGTAAGAATGGATATCAGTATAAGTTACGCGGCGCCCTTCCTGAATGCAACAGTAGTGGTTATTGTAGATTTCTTTCACGGAACAAAATGTTTTAAATAAACAACTAATTTGAGAAATAATAACAACTAAGTGAAATTATTACTTATTCACTTGAACTTTGACATTATTTTTTTATACAGATAAAATAAAGTAAACTTATTTTATCTACATTCATAAACAAATATTCATAAACAAATATTCATAATATTTGTTTCATAAACAAATAAAACTCGCAATTTAAATGCGAACTCCGCCCTCGTACTATAAAATATTATTGTGAATTAGTATGTAAGCTAGTTTCGTTCGGGCATTACACGAAATTCACGAAATCCATTACACGAAATAAATAATTTATTTACGTGCCTGCTACTAGCAATACAATTTTATATTAGGTTTTAAAATGTGTTCAAAACATTGGTAAACAGCCTTTTAAACTGTCTCTGGTCATATTGATACCACGTGATACCGCAAGTTTCATCACCATATTCAACTCAACTATCTCGACTTATTTTACAGCACATGTGAACACTTCTCGACCGCACTGTCTATTCCTTCGTAATAATACACATGCGAAGAAGAAGCAGCCTCATTTCCCGCGAAATCTCATAATGCGTTTTATTCTTTTCTCTCTCTCTCTCTCGCTCTCTCATTCGAAGTTAAAAGTCGCAAAGAATAAATAATCACTATTTCATAATTTTTGTAACTCACTTTTATATCCTTCAATGGCTATAATAGCCACCTTCAGCAACTTTTCTCGGGTCTCCTATGCACCGTCCCGCACTGGACACGTTCTTGCACGCCTGGTTGTAGCTGCATATCAATTCCTCCAGATACTTGTATCTTCTTTCCCGAAGATTCTCAAAGCAGTAACCTCTCTTTGTCTCCTAGTGCTATTCCTCCCAAAGACGAACCTCCTTCAAGTCTCATCGACTGATCTCATTCAACACGCAGGTTAGACTATGCGTGCCAGCGGTTTTTCCGCAGCCGAAAAATCGCGACTTGCCCCGCTGCTTGCCACTGTCAATCAGCAAGCTCCGTTGCGCGAGGCGTCGACGCATGAGACCTTAGGCTAGACCGAACCTAAATGACGCTGATACAGTGCTCATCCGTACGTGGTGGCTCCCCACTTATCGATTCACAGACTTTCCTCTCTCCCTCGCTCTACCTCTCACTCACCGTCTTTCTGCTGCATGTCATAACCGAATTCATTTCGGAAAACGTACTGGTATGCCGTTTCGCATATATGTGTCTTATGCATAGCGCCGACACATCTCTAATTTGTTATCATAATTGATAAATGTACAAATACAGACAATTACTTCTTCTTTGTTTTATGGTCCTGGGTTAGTTGTTAACTCCGGTATGCTACGAAAATTACTTCACTTTTATCATTCAGATAAATGTAATGAAATGCTATGGCAGATTTTCGCGGTGGTACAGAGTGTTTCATTCCGTATTTCAGCTTAGAAATTATGAAAATGAATTATGTATGCTCGTAATGTTTTTATTTAGCCAATTTAGAATTATTTGCAGTGCCGCTGTACCTAAAGGAGCGCGCACAATAATTTAACCCTCGGATGGGGAATGGACAAAAAAAGTATGCATCGCTTTAGTCCACGTAAAACTCCAAATTTCACCAACAATCACAGTTATGAATAATGTACATTTACTGGGGAATACTCGATGATATCAAAAAGGTTTTCAAAGCGTAGAAAGAGTGTACTAACGACATTGTTCGTGCAACGTGAGCGAAATGCTATGACTAATTATCGCGTCGGTGTAGAGTTTTTCAATCCGTATTCAGCTTAGCAATTATGAACATGAATTATTTATTTTCTTAATGTTTTTATGTTGCCAATTTAGAATAATTTAGCAATGCCTCTGTATCTCATAGAGTGCGAATAACGATTCGACCCTCGGTTAGGGAATGGACAAAACAACTGTGCGCCGCTTTTGTCCATATAAAAATTCAAATTTCACCTACAATCTTAGATCTGAATTGTACGTAGTTTACAGGGGAGTACAGGATGTTATCAAAAAGTTAAAAAATTGCTTTTTCAAAGCGCAGAAAGAATGTACTAACGACATTGTTCGTGCGACGTGAGGGCAATTCTATGACAGATTTTCGCTTATGTGAATTATTTGCAGCGGAATATTGCTGCAGGCTTACAGGCAGCAACCGCGGCTGCTGCACACTCGGCAGGAGAGTTGAAAAAAAAGTATCACGTCATTTTTATCTCCAATTACAAAAGTTTACTTCTTCATTTACTTGCGGAGCGGTTCTCGACCCACAGAGACGCGAATAAAACAAAAGAGTATAATTACTATATTCATTATTAATTAAATTTTTGTTTAATAAATAATGTATAAACATTTTGGAATTAAATATTTATGATATAAACGAGTAAAATTCTTGGAAACTCTAGATACAGAAACGGAAGAGCTACTAACTGAAGTAACGAATACCGTTCTAAGTCCGTAACGCGCTACATTCAAATGGATTTACTTTGCAGGAATATCATCAATAAATAGGAAAATAAATTTCGTATATATTATTCTAAGAACAATTATTTAACACACGTAATACAGTTACATTATTTAACTAGTACGCACGTTCTGAATAAATCAATAAGTAGAAAAATAATAAAAAAATCATGATTTTTGTTATTAAAAACTGATTACAAAAATCCATACAGAGAGAAATGAGTAGTTAATGTAAGAATATATGTAGTTCATTGAAAAGTTAATTATTATCTTTCCTCGATGAGTACTGCGTAATTTTCTTGTGGTAATGCGGCCGCATATTAGACCGACAGTATGATGCGCCGACAGTATCACCTGCAACTATAATCCTTACATGAGATAATTCTCTATATACTTCACTATAGTGTATCATCTCATGTGAGGATCTCGCTTATTACATCAGTATTAGCTAAGAATGCACGAGCTCAATTACAATCGTTGAAAAGAAGGTGTTTTGATGCTATCTCAATACTTTATTTTTGAACTATTAAAAAGTTTTCTATAGGAGGAAGCAATAATAATATTACTAATGCTATTATCCACCTATTATTAATATTTCTTTTATTTTTTATAATTTTTTTAAATAAATTTGTTCACGTAACCTAATGGTATCGATTCGGAATACAGCTTATTGTTTCTAATCTTCAGTGCAACTGTAATGTAAGTTGCTAGGGATAAAACGGCTACGGTACTATGATTTCACCCTTAGTGAGGGTGCTGACTGACAGCATGTCCACGCGCGACGAGAGCGCGAGCGTGTCAACTGTCAGTCAATTCCAAGAATTTATTTGCTGTGACGCTAGACTCGCGTGCAGAAAAGTAGTTGCTGTGCTGAGAGGAATCCGTGATTGACATATTAGATTTATGTATTAATACAATAAAGTGGCAATGCCAAAGGCAGATAGAAAAGGTATGTATTTACTAAAATCATTATTTTAAATAATCAGTGATACATAAAAATTAGTTTAATAATTACTGTAATTGATGATTGTTGATTTTGTAATAAAAACCTACTTCTGTTAATAAATTTAATTAAATACAATATATTCATATTTTATTACAAGCTATTAAAGAAACTCGAAAAGAGAGGTTAGGAACACATGAGAGGAGGCAGAAGACGACTTTTAATAATTATTAGTTACAATACTTCAATCATAATAATATAATTTTGTTAAAAGTATTTAAATATTTTATAGGATCTTCTGTAAATACAAGGTTCTCAACATTGGCTCCTCAGGCTCCTCTTCATCACAGGAGAACTAGGAGCCAAAGCAAAAATCAGGTAACATACTGAAGAAATAATTATTATTACTCAAAGACATTATCTTTTTTTATTACTGAAGCTGCAAGTAAAATGTATGGTTTTTGTGGAGAGATTTAATGACTCAACTTATGTGTATGTTTGTTTAAAAGTGCGGTATAAAATTTAATTTCTTACGACACATCACATTGTAAGCAATTTACTTTTGCAAGCAAATGTTTAAGCATGAAAGTTCTTCTCTCCTTGTAAATAACTTACTTATGTACAGTGGTACAGGCATCATAGCTCTTTCCTAAAGCCGCATTTTTTATTTGTAGATTTTATAGCATCAATGATAAAACCAGAGAACAAAACGTACAATGTATCTTACCAATGTTGTTTGTTTTTTACCTTAAAATAATGTTATTTAATAATTGAATAATGGAAAACATTTCTAGGTTATTGTACTTGAAACAAATTGTCTTTTTGTGGTTCTTTTTTACCTTTGATGCTTGTCAAGCCATAAAGAAAACATGTGCTTATAGTAGCGAAGAGCTTAGATATTTCAAGCTGTGTATACGCTACATTTTTTATTTAGGGTTTCCAAGCATCGAAGACAAAAATGGAGAATAAAGCACTCAATACCTTTTTCAAGTGCTGTTTGTTTTTCATAAAATAATTTTACGTACTTTATGTAATATGTATAATTCACTAATATAAAACATTTGTATGATACTATTGTTGAAACAAATTTTCTTTTTATGATCTCGGTGCTTGACAATATTTAAAGAAAGCATGAGCATGCGTCACTAAGAAAAGGTGTGTGCAATCTACATCTGAAGGTGATTTACAATCGGGATCATTCGAACAATCAGCCAGGCAATCATCAACAGACACAATAGATGCACAGACCATTGACAATCGGTCTCAGACAAGTGACGGAACCGCTGCACAGACCACTGACAATCGGTCTCAGACAAGTGACGGAACCGCTGCACAGACCACCGATAATCGGTCTCAGACAAGTGACGGAACCGCTACACAGACCACTGATAATCGGTCTCAGACAAGTGACGGAACCGCTGCACAGACCACTGATAATCGGTCTCAGACAACTGCCAGAGCAGATGCAAAAAAAGTTGACAATCAGTCAGAAAGAAACGGAGATGGTACAGAACCATGAGTCACACAAAATTTTATTGAGAATGAACATATGCAGCATCAGTCAAGTGCGTAAGTATTACTCTTGTGAAAATAGTTTGTGTATTACCTTTTTCTAAACACTTGAATAATTTTAAATAATTTTTTTCAGCAGAATAGTATACCCAACATCCGGATATGCTAATCCATCAATGTACTACAGTAATTATGGATATGCGGTACCGCCTGCATGGTACTGGCAGCCACCACTACCTATATTTTGAATAAAGTCTAAATTTTAATTTAGGTGTACCTTTTATTAGTATAATTTATTATTTTTAGTTTTTTTTTTAT
>UXGC01002352.1:0-12184 GCA_900480045.1 Eurytoma adleriae
TTGATTGGCTTACAAGTTGTGACGTATTGTGACGGAAATTTGGCGCGAAATTTTGAATCACATTTTATCATTTTACATGTACCGCACGTAAAGCGCGCATTTAGACTTTTAGTAAGTTTACTTTTATAAGTTTAAAGACTACATTCAACGTTAGAAAATTACCGCTCGAAGGCGTAGTTTTGACTTTAATGTAACGGTATCTCAATATCGCGGACTTCACGGCATCCCGCCAAAATTTTTCCTCCTCGGCGTGCAAACAATGAGCGAGCAAACTCGCCGCGAGAAAAAAGGGCCGGCGCGCAAAAATCGACGGCTCATCGAGGAAGAGGCGAGGGAGCGCACAAGTGCTCCGATCCGCCCCGCGCAGTGGGGTCAGACCCCAGCGTCCTTGAGCGCCGAGAGCGAGGGCCTCGTGGATTGCACGCGGACATGGCGCGCGCTCTCGCACACCCGAGATCAGAGAAGAGTCTCTCTCTGTCCGCGAGGCGTAGATCGGCGGTGATTTACTTATCGGGTATCGACGCTTCGCCGGAGGTAAATGGCCGAGTCGTGACCATTAGCCCGTGCAATTCTCGTCCTTGCGATTCGACCCAAAGACAGAGACGGAAGGAGAGAGAGAGAGGGGAGAGAGAGAGAGAGAGAGAGAGAGAGCATCGGTGGGTAAGGAAGAAATCGACGATACGAGGAACGGCGCTGTGTGGGGCCTTCCTCACCCTTTCTCTTTCTCTCCGGTTAGCTTCTTCGATCGTAGGTACCCCACCCCGATGGAGGAGTGCACTTGGCAAAGAGGAAAGAGCCATGAGAAATCGCTCTACGAAGAATCACGGCTCCTCACGATTCAATCATTCCCAGGAAAATTAATATGACCACAATCATTGATCACGAATGACAATAATAAAACGTAGATGATTATGCCTTCTAAAGGTTAAGGAGACAAGTTCTATTCTCAATTGTCAAGAACCTTACAATCTTGTTAAAAGATTCCTCGAATGTAAACCAGAATTCACAACTACCTTTCTAGGATTATATCCACTATTTCAAACTGCAAAGAGTTAATGCAATTTTTATCAAGCTGAAAATGATTCTGAAGAATCGGTTCAACATTTGTTTAATACATTATCGTAATTGAGGACATTTATTTCTCTACTTGGAACTAAGGTCATAATTCCGCAACGTTGTAAATGCATTATTACACAGCATAGACCTAAGCGCGCTAAAATAGCGATAGTTTTAGTGCTACTTTAAGCGGGTGAATGCGAACAAAAACAAACAAACGGATACTCTAAAAGAGGAATATCAGACGTTTGCCGACAGCTGTAAGGAATTTCGAGCGACGCGTGCAAGAGGCGGCTCTTTCTAATTAAGATTAAAGACGATTTTTCCGTGCGGAGGGATCGGACAATTTCCACGCTCGTAACGGGGAAGTGCGCGCGCGCGCGATTGTTTCCGCGAATGGAAAGCGAAACGCCGCGCAGTGGAAGGGAACGTGAGAGAATCCTGGTGAACCTCAAGCGCGGGCTGTAAGTTCGTAAGGGAGTCGCGCCGCTCATGCCGTTTACGGTAATGTGCAATAACGCTTTGATTAAACAGCTTCATTTCGAAGGGAATTGTTGCGTTTTGTTGCGATGCAGTTAATGATGATTCCTCGGTTAGGCCTTAATGTATACAGAAAGTGAATTTATGGACGACGCCAGGGTAATTCTAATAGAACGGTAACTTGTTTCTTTGAGTGCGAGTTGGATTCATTGTAATCTTTGCTCGGAAACAATTAAATCAAGACAATAAAATTACTAAAAAGATTATTTTGCTTTCAGTTCAAAAGTTATGTTATTTTTGTTGCTGAAAAGAAATTACTTCGTTTGTGGTTAAATATAAAACAATTTAATGTAAATGAATTCAAACTTTTTTTTAAGTAGATGTTTTTTCTAGCCATAAACAAAATAAGATCTTTTTGCAACGACTATGAAGTCATTTTTATTATCATTTTTATAGGAACACGCCTAACAGCAGAGTATGCTAACTGTAACCATATTATTCACTTGCGGAAAAAATACCTGCAGAAATTTCTAATCCTGCAGACTTTTTACAAATGAAAAGAACAATGCAAAAGACAAGCGATATTGAGCCTATTAATAACTGCCCGAAGATCTTGGTACCTGAGTCTAAGGTAGGATCAATGGGACCTTACTGATGAGTCCAGCCCATTTGGCCGGGGCGTAACGCCTATATTGTGTAATTCTTTCTTATGTGACAGTAGCTCCTTTTTGGTTAGTTCATACCAATATTATGTAATTCTTTCTTATATGACAGTAGCTCCTTTTTGGTTAGTTCATGCCAATATTATTTGTAAATTCTCCGTATTTGATGTAGAAGATTTGCGTAAAATCGGGCGTTGTACAAGTATAACATATAAAAGTACTAAATTTATGAATCTAATTGTTCTTCTAACTTTGGATTTTACTCGACTTTGAATAGAATAAAAAGGATATGGACATAAATAAATAAATAAATAAATAAATAAATAAATTGTACTAGAGCACTCACCGATAATAATCCTTCTTGCAGTAAATGTTGCCGTCTCTGCTGAAGCACGTGACCTCACCGTCGAGGCCCTGCCGGCAGTGTGAACACTGTAGGCAGGAAGCATGCCACCGCCTGTCGACAGCTTGAAGGTAAAATCGATCGGATATCCTGAGGCCGCAACCGGCGCAGACGACCGCCGGTCCGTGTTCCGCGTCTTGGTGCGACGGCGGCGTCGATGGCGGTTCCAGCTTCGGTATCGCGTGCATCACCCCGTGCTCGCCGGACTGCTGTTGCTGCGCTTGCTGGTCCGTCTGCCCCGACGTCGTTTGCGACTGATGCAGGATTGTCTGCTGATGGTGGTGGTGATGGTGGTGGTGATGGTGATGGTGATGGTGACCCTGCGGCGGCATGCTGAGGTCGTTCGCGTGCTCGTAGTTGTTGTTTCGGTACTCGGATCCGTCTGTAAGGTGAGGTGATTTTGGTTCATGAGCGTTTGTGCGATGTTTTTAGATTTCAGATTATTTACACCGATTTAGACTTTTTAATCAATTTTTTGTCGAAATAACGTACTTTCACATTGTAAAAGGTGACGAAGAATCAGGGTTATTTTCGCAAACAGTGACTATGTCATCATTCATCGAGTGTTGCCTTTGAAGTGCGCTAAAAATACCACGAGGACCCACAGCGAAATTCAAATGAGATTCAATGAACTGTGAGAAAAATCATCGTAGTCCTACTGTGCAGAGAGTTGTATTAATTTCTCGCGTACGCGCATAGCTTATAAGTAAGTAAGTGCGTTGCACCGTCGGCTCTTCTGCGCCACTCCAAAGCGACTATTATAAAAACACACGCAACTCCCCGAGTCAAACACTCCATGAGAACCATTCCAAATCTCTTTATACCTTTCACTCGATCCCCGCACCGTGAAATCGCTCAGAGCTATACCCGCGTGGTGCGCCGAGAAAAAAAAGATCGAGCGGCGAGGAGCGCAAAAAAGTTACACAGTAACGAATACCCGGGCGCCACGTGAATTCCGTGCCACCCGCCGAGGCGGACGTAGGGGGTAGCTTTAGCGCCTCTCAAATTACTATCTAACAGCGTCGAAATTATTTTTATTACTTTCTCGAGGTTTCCGAACGTTTAACGATGACGTGATTATTAGTAGTACTTTAAGGGTCTACTCAATTGTTAAAAAATAGAAATGGCTAAATATTACACCCACTTAAAATCATTTGTGCAGATATTTCAGTTAATCTGGTCTCTCCGACTTTTGAAAAATTAAAGTATAGAAAGGACTATAAAGCATGTATCAATGTAATTAATGTTAATTTAAAAAAAACTATTTAATATTAATAACAATATCGAATATTTGAGTTATATTCTTTTAAAATTTTAAGTAATAATAAGATTTAATAATAAATTACTTCCAATCTCTAATCTAAGTGTAACCAGATTTAATAATGTTCGCAATCTCGTTTTAAAAAGGTATAATTATCGGTTTTGTTATCAGTGTGAAATTATTTCACCCCCTTAAGTACCCCAAAACCCCTATTAAACTTGTTCCCGTGGAGATTCTCACGCGCGAGCTACGCGATTTCCACACGGTCCGGCCAGTAACGACGACCTACCTCCCGGAGATCCGTAATCCCTGGAGTCGTAGGGGGTAGGACCGCTGGCGTCGTAGCAATTATTGTTGGTGCCGCAGTGCGTCTGGTGGAGGCTCGTGTGACCGGGCTGGCCGCAGGCGTGTTGATGCTGTTGGTGATGCTGTTGCTGGTGCGGATGCTGCTGCTGGCCTGTAGGTTGCTGCTGTTGATGCTGCTGCTGTTGCTGTTGCTGCTGTTGGGGTGGTGTGGGACTGGAGGGCAGGGTGGTGGGTCGAGCGGCGTCACCCATCGACGCGGGCAGGCAGGGGCTCAGGTCGCGTGTCTGCTCGGTGTTGCCGGGACCGGTGCTGCCCACGACCACGGCACCGACTCCCGTGCCCCCGCCACCACCACCCGGCCCGCCCTGGCAACCCAGCGATAGACCACTGCCGCGCTCCTGCGTGTTCGCCGGCTGCTAGAACAGACGAGGTCGTAATGTTTATTTACGAAAATTTTAGAGTTTGTAAAATTAGAACTTTTGCGTAAAAGAAATAACAGAAAAGAACAGTTAAGAATACGTTAATTGTGTATCTAAACAACATATAGAAACACAGAAAGATATATCGACGCCTGAGTGGAAGAAGACCCTATCTCGGCTGCCGCTTCGAAAACGCCCTATCTCGGTGACTCTTTGAAGAACGCCCTGTCTCGGATATTGCTTCCAAAACGCCCTATCTCGGCTGCCGTTTCAAGAATGCCCTATTTTAGTCTCCGGTTCAAAAGCGCTCTATCTTCAACGAGGTTTTTGTTCTTCTTGAATCAGTCATCCAGATAGGACGTTTTCGAAGCGGCAGCTGAGATAGGGTCTTCTTGAACCAGCCACCCAGATAAGGCGTTTTCGAAGCGGCAGCCGAGATAGGGTCTTCTTCCACTCAGGCGTCGATATATAATATCGAAGAATACATTTGTTGATTATTGACATGGTTATGAATTTATTTCTATCAATGTATTACGCAATTGTAAAAATTGTATGCAATTCAGTAGGACAATTTTTTAAATTTTGTACGTAGATTAAGTTTTAAAATCAATGTTAAATGCAAGATCAACGAAAAGGCACTGCAGTGACCATAGCTTTTTGTATTTGACACTTCTTCCACTCTTTTGATCATCTTGGTGCAACTACAAGTCCGTAGCGTTCGATCTCCCTCGAGAGCATACGTAAAAAGGTGCTAACGGATGCAAGAAACTGCAAGAAGATGCGAAAAAGGACGAGTTGTCGCTTGTCGCCGATACAGCTGATCGACCTCTTAATTTTCGATCTTCATCGGCAGCCGAGCATGACGAAAGCGAAGACGTGAAGCTAATTTTAGTTTCAACTCCAACCAACTTTATTATCGTTTCTGATTGAATTTTCGTTTAATGAGAAAATTGATGGAGCAAATGGCTATTATATCTTTCATGACGTAGACTTCAATTTGTATTTATCCAGTGGTTAAGATCATTCGGATTTAATGCTAGCCTGTCGGAGCCTTCCGACTGTAAATTTTAATTTTGATTGAAACTCGATTCTATCTGCACTTTATAGGCGCGTAATAGTTCACAGCTCATCGTCAAGGTTACATAAGCCCACAATACCTGCAATAAATTAACCGTGACAATGGAGTGCACAATTTCAAAAATATCAGACGAGAACAAGAAGCCAGAACGGGAGAATACATAAACCAAATCGTTGATTCAATCAAGAGAAGCGTGCCAACGCTCTGGAGTGGCTGCAAATGCACCGTCAATCGGCGACTGAGCACTCGAACGAAGGGGAAATCGCCGAGGAAGTTTGCAGCGGCTGAACGGATGAGTGAACCGCCACCTCGGGTGTGCCGTCGAAAAAGCCGTCGGTGGCGCAATAGTTGCCCGGACTACGGGAAGAAAACGGGGCTCCGACAAAAACGAACGGGTAGAGAGAGAAAGAGCGAAAGAGGGAGAGGGAATGGCGCGGATACAGTTTTATCATTTCAAGAGACTCCGAGGTTCGAGGCACCTTTGGCAGTGATCGGGAAACTTTTTGCAAGCAGGTTTTTAGCCGATCAGCTGAATGGTTTCTAACTTTAGCCGAGATGCGCGAAACCGATCGGGTTTCTTCCAAATGCTTAAACAAACTCTCGTCATTCATAGACCCAGTGGATTATGTATGGTTAGATTGTGTACAGGCAAGAACCTGACCACAAAATTTATATAAAAAGCTGCGCTTATTCAAGATTTGTGTGTACAGCATTTTCTACTACTATCTTTTCATACTTTAAGCTTTAATCAACATAATCACAGAACATGATTTATTTTTAAAAATTTTATTACAATCCTAAAAGAATTTCAGTGCTAAATTTCAATTGAAAACAGTTAAAGTATCAAAGTTTGCGGATGCTATTGCATTGTAACTTTTTACGCCGCGGCGAAAAAAAAATGAAGTCAAGCATCTAGATAGCATTCCGACAGCCACTTGAAAAGTCAACCACTCTTTTGGCGAATTCCACCGAGCGATAACGACTTTCCAGAAAACTTTCATCCTCGCAATTCAAGTTCCTCGCCTGGGTTATATATACGTAAAGCCTCTCTACCTGCGTGCCACGTATTCTCTCTCGTTCGGATTCGCGACAGTTGTCGGCGGCTGTAGCTACTGCAGCAGCCACGAACGCACATGCATACCCGCGAAGGGGGCAAGGAGCGCGAGAGGGACGGAGAAAGAAAGAGAGAGACACAGAGCGACGCATGCGCTGTCAGCCCTATAAGGTGCCCCTGTCGCCGACCAATGGCCAGGCTCGCCGAGCGAAACAGCAGCAGCCGCAGTAACAGCAGCGGCGACTCAGAAAGAGAGTAAGAGAGAGTAGAGTAGAGAGAAAGAGAGAGAGAGAGAGCAGCTCGTTTCAGATGTCAGCGCAGCACACGTTGTGTGGCTCCCGACATAAATTATCGTCCCGCGAGCGCCAGAGGCTAGGCGAAGCTGTGTGCGAGCGCCTAACCAATGCCGCGCGCTCTCGGCCGCTCCTCACCACACGGGGGGACGCGAGGCGTACGTGTGTCGCGGACCGGTATCCACTCGGCGGTCCCCACCAACAGCCGCGCGACGCAGCGGCCGCGAACGGTGGCAGCGCTTTTCAGCGCCGCGGGAGCTGCCTATATCTCGCCGCGATACGGGGATATACGCACCCGCGGGCACCGGAGCGACCCGGGGCCTAGATGTTTATTGTCCGCGCCGGGAGATACAGCGAGTTATGGAACGAGCGAATTTGGACTGATCGGTTCATGGGAAATGAGAACCGCGAACGCTGGACGACCGCCGAAGGCTGCTGCCAGAGGTTTAGAAACGGCGCTGAATCTGCGTTGCAAGGGCAACTTTTTGGATCGCTTGCACTGAGAAAGAAGCTGCTATTGAGTGTTACGTTCACCACAGTAAGACAAAAGAGTGCGATAAGCACCATAACTATTGAAATGTTTGCAAGTTGGTTGTCAAAGCTAATTTATCATTTATGCTTTTGACATTGAATGTATCAATACATCCTGGAAGATATGAGGCTTTCACGATGGTTTAAATCGTGGAAACATTTTTATGACATATGCTTAAAGAAGTAATACTAATACGGAGAGGAATATTGAACGCAAAATAATATCACAGAGTAAAGGGTAAATACAGTCCGCCGTATAGAGAGGATGGTTCCTTTGCGTAGGACCGAAACAGTCATTCACATAAGACCGTTTCGGTCATACGCTGAACTACTCCGCTACTACGTTCCTGCGATCCTGAGATAGGGCCGTTCGAGTCCTAAGTGTAGGACTGTTGTAGTCCTACGTTAAGAACATTTTGTTCCTTCGTTCTACATCTGCTCTACAGTCGTAGGAGTAAAATTTCACTAAAAGTCGTTCATTTTTCGCTCCGTGAAGGGAAACAGAATTCTACTAAATTTTCTGGTAACATTTTGGTTACGCCACTTTGAGTGAACTTTTTAAATTAAAATAGTCTTTTTTTTTAATTTTTCTTTGAATGTAACCGTAAGGTACTTTTATAGAAATTTCTATCCACGGTGTCTGCAGGTCTCCAGAGTCCATTCTTGACACTTTCAGGAAGAAACAACTCGAATCGACGCATATTCCATAAAAAGCCGAGATTGATTGAAATTGAGACATCACCTCCGAGCTGATTTTCCCAGTATTACTTAAATGTAAGTTTGCGCGATTTTCACCGGGAACACGTCGCTCCCGTTGGCTTGCACAACCTAGACTCCCATTCTCGCTCGAGAAAATGTCTCCAGCTTGGCTCCGTGAAAAGTTGCGTCAAGCTATCAGCGAAAAAAGGCCATTTCAGGCTGGACACAAGGCACTGCATTCTTAGCAAATAAAACGCATCGGTTTCTCGAGATAGCGAGTCGACCAAGAAGGACAGGCTTTAATGAAGTTTTTCCTGAACTCGCTTAGACGGTTCATTGATTATCGACATTTTGAAGGAATAGATGTTCTCAATCTGAGTAGGAGATCAGATTGAATAAATTAATTAAAAGATTGTTTTCACAATCTATAATTTTTTTAATGAGTTTTTTGTTGTTGGTAATTTAGAAGTCATTACAATTAAATGGATAATCAAGATAGGTGTAATGGGCATAAATTAGCACTAAATTTTGATAATAGAAATTCAATGATTCTCAGATGCTGACGTAAAGTTTGCTTATCTTCTAATGATGTCACATTCTCTCCCAGACTCTCTCTGGACTGTATAAAAATGAAGCGCAGTTCGTCTTATCTGTCTGCCTCGTTAAAAATAGGACTGGTCAAAGAAGGTCGGTCCAGAGTGATTATCTGAAATATTTTTCTACTTGTTTAGAAAAAAAATCTTTATATTACGTGAACATGTGAACTTTAAATTATGTGCCGCAGTTTAAGTCGGATATGTTTCTATAATAATATTTAATTAAAAAATGTGGAAGTAACAATATTGTCTTCTTTCTGAATCTCATGAAAATATCGTTAGGTTGCGTTAGTTCGGGGATAGTATTACTCCTAGCTTAAAATCTAGGTCAGTTCGAAGTTTATCGAAGTTCACTATATAGCACACTGCATCTTCACAGGAGTAGCTAATTCATGGACCATTGGAAAACGTACAATATTAAAGAATCTGTACTAACTTTACAAAAGGAATCACGAGGGATACCAACATAAAATTTGTTCTACGACGTATACAAGGCAGAAAGAGAGAGAAGATCCAAAGTCGGCGCTTGCTATCAGCTTCCTCGGTTAGGAACCGCGCGAACGAGAACACGAGCGACCGCGATAAAGATAACAAACGATCCCGCTTGTTCCTCGCCTTTTTGCTCCCGCCCTCACCCACATATCAGACGTCTCTTTAATTCTTCTTTTCTCTCACTATTGTACAAGGGACGTCATTGTTAACCGGATGATTTTTTTCTCAAGATTCAGGGTTTTAACATGTTTTAGAAGAAGAGATAGCATTAGTTTTAGAACTTCAAATTGTATATAGAAAAAATAATAGTAAATAAAGGTTACTACAGTTCCAGAAAATCATTGATCGAAGTGTACTAAAAGAATTGACTCACATTAATATCAATAATCATTTTAAAACATGAAAACTTCATTCCTGGATTCAAGATAAGAATTCTCATAAAAATTTTTGGAATTAGAAAATTTCTATTCGATATAATAAACCCATCTAAAACAATACATTTTTCGTCTTATTACTAATTAATACTATCTATAATCTCATAGCTATCAATACGTCGATTGGTAAATGACTAGAGAATGCAAACTATAAGACAACATCATAGCTGCACCAGAAAACTAAAAATTTCACTATAGCAATGCAAATCAGCACTATCGAACAATATAGGACCAGTTCAAAAGGACTACGGATCCGTTCCCACATTCATACACGGCCGTTTCTCGAAATTCAAATTTATCACCGGTACTTTCCCTCTCTCGCATTATATTTCTCCCGCTTTTCTTTTTATTTTCGTTCGTTCCCTCGTGCCGAACGCGTTCGTTCGCTCTCGCGCTCGGACACGGCCCCCGCGCGCGTGGGCGTTCGATAGCTCCGCGATATCCGACGCTCGGAAAAAATAAAGCGCCGGGAGAAAAAGGAGGACAAGAAGGAGAAGGAAGCTCGAGCGACGTTCCCTTATAGCCGGGGCGCGACGAGGGAGGAGGCGAGCAGCGCGCGGCAGCCTAACGCGTACATACACATACGGCTTCCGAGCGACACGATGTTGCTACCGGCAGGATCGTAAATATTCCGCGGCTCCGCCGTGCGTTTCTGTACCTACGGCTTCCACTTTACTGCCGATGCTCCGTCTCTCTCTCTCTCCCTCTTCCACGGCATCCGCGAAGTGCTCCGCTGTTTTCTCCTCGTCGCCCCTTTTTTTTCCTCTCTCGCTCCTTTTCCCTCCACCCTTTTTTTTCTCTCCCGCGAGCGCGCAGCCGACGAGGAGACGAAGCGCGTAAAATGAATTACGCCGCGCGACGCGTTGACGCGGTGATTCATGCGCGGATATCGACGCGACCATTATGCGCCCGATCCCGCGCGCTTACGTCTCTTAAAGCCGGATCGATTGAATTAAGTTTAGTATCGGCCGACTTGTATTTACTCCGCGGATAAAATGTAGAGATACGACGGTAATGGTTCCGAAGAATCACGTACTAGTTTCGCGAATTTATAGAGATTCAACTTTTAAGCGATGAAATTTATGCTTTTCAGCCTTCTAGGAAAAGCTCGCGTGGGTAAATAGTTTATTTATCTGTTGGGCCTAGTGGCGTGTCGATTTTTCGTCGTTGTTAATAGAGTAAGTCGTTTCGTCGCTGATAAAATTGATCCATTAATGATTTCAAGATTAAGATGACTCAAAGTGGTTTTCTTACATTGATCGCTAACCGGCACTTTCGTGGAGTAGCGGATCTGTAACTTTACTTATCTCTATAAATATGAATAAGTGAAACTCATGGATTTCACGGACGAATAAGTGAATATGTACTTATTTTACGTTATAAGTCGTTCACTTATTCGGTAACCGCTTTGCGCGCGGTACATGAAAAATGATAAAATGTGATTCAAAATTTCGCGCCAAATTTCCGTCAAAATACGTCACAATTTGTAAGCCAATCAAATTTCAAATCTCCGCGTCAAACTGACCAATCACAATCAATAAAGGCTTCACTTTTCATCATTCTCTTTTTTAGTAAGGATATAGATGCTGCATTTTCTTTTAATTTGTAAATTGAAATAAAGATTTGATATAAGTTAACCCAATGAATTGAACATGGACTACTTGTTAAAATTTACAGATTAAAAATTCCAGGCAAAAATTAAGCAACAGGTGACATACTTGTTTCGAACCACAATCGTATTGATTTTATTTAGTAATTAAAAATCTATAAATTCACTATAATGAAAAAAACTGAATTTTACATTAAGTATAGCAAAGATAACCTGCACTCTCTCTGCAACCTGACCGACGATCTTAAGCGCGTCCATACCGGAAAGCCCGCAGTACATATTTTCCATTAGGATTCGCGATAAATTTTTGTTGGATTTTGAAAAAGCACCTGGGAGCTACCTTAAATAAATTAAATCTCCCGTAATAACCATAAAATCGCAGACGCAGGCGCAGGCAATGAATTCGCCGCGCAACTCCCCGAGAGAGGCTCATCAATTTTTGAGTAAAATATCCGCGGCGATTACATCCGCGGAGGAAAAGTTTAAAGGAGTCCGCTCGCTCTAGCCCGTAAATAATTCACGCGGATGGCCGAAGCAGAGTAACTGATAAATATAGGAAGAGGGATCGGGCGCGCGTCATTATGCGCGGTTCGATTGAAAAAGCGAAAGTACTTACGCCGACGGTTTACCCGTACTGCCGTCCCAGGCAAAAAGACGTGCATTTGCCAGAAACCGAGAAAATTAACATAAACTATTTACTAATAAAATCAAGCCAAAAATTGAATGTTTGATTTAAAAAAATCATTTCTAAAGTAAAATGGACATGCTCTTTTCATTTTCGTAATAAAATAACAACATTTTTAATTGTAAC
>UXGC01002353.1:0-12183 GCA_900480045.1 Eurytoma adleriae
TCGCGGGTGCCCCGCGCGTAAGTACCCCCAGGTGCTCGAGCGCACCTCGCGAGGCGGGGATTTAGGCCATTTTTCCCTAAAAACCCCCCTGTTACAATGTATAATATTAAAATGTACCCATTAATTTTTACAATTATCGACTCATCAACAGTATTAATGGTTTTAAAATAATTAGTTTGTACAACTCTGACATTAATAAATTTATAAACCGAACCTAATTCCAAAGAATGATTAGAAAAATCATTCCAAAGTGTAAATTGTACCTAGAAAGATATAACATCAAAATACAATATTTATGTAACATTTTTATACAATTTAAAAAAATAACAATTCAATAATAAAAAAGTATACCTTGAAATTATTCTCATCAATCAAAAAAACATCTCTTTTAGAAAACTCAACTTCATTATTTTTATTTAAAAATACAACTATATCTAAAAGCTGATTAATTTTTCCAGTAGTGCCTAAAAATTAAAGAAAACAAGTTAAAGATTTGCAGAAAAATGTACGAAATAACTAAGAACTCGTAGGAAAAGAAAAAAAAAGAGATAATATTAGAAGAAAAGTGATTGTATCAATATTAATGAAACAAAATGAAAATACATAAAAAGAAAAATCTAATTATAATTATAAATAATAAATTGTATAAAATTATATTGTATACTTACAAATTATTTGGTCATGTTGAATAAATGGAATTTTTTCTAATTGTATAAATTTGTATTTAAATTCAAAATTAAATGTTATTATATTTTCAATATATTTTTTAAATATTGTTTCATTTACTATGTTAACAGTAAAAGAATTATCCAAAATAGCATATTTTGAATTGGCAAAATTTACATTAAAATTTTTAATATAATAAACGGCATCAACCTAAAAACGATAATTAATAAAACATAAAAATATAAAATAAAATTGCGTAAAATTTTTAATGATATTGCGTTTATAAATTTAAAAGACAAAACTCACCTTAATAATGTTAAAAATTCGTTTTGCATTGCGATTAAAACCAATAACTTTAATGGCTCGAGTATTATCAAAAATATTGAAATAAAAAAAAGAACCTTCATTCCCAAATTTTTTTAAACAGGATTTAAAGAAAACTTTACCTAATATTGTACATCTAAATTTATTATTATTATTATTTATTATTTATTTACCAGAAAGATTACAAAAGTAAACCCTATAGAGGTAAACGCAGTTACCTGTACATAGGCTGGTATATTTAAAAATAACTTAAAAACTAACTTAAAACTAATTTCTCTGTTTACAGAGTACAATAAATTAAAGATATATTTAACAAGAATAAACTAAAGAAAGATATTTTCCCAACAATTAATAAAACTCTATAAAGACTTAACATATTTTTTAATATTTTTCTTAATAGTAGTTTTATTTATATTTAAGCACTTTAGTTCCTTTGGTAAAGAGTTGTAAGTTTTTATTGCTTCAATATAACTACTTTTATTGCTTATTGCTTTTTCTGTTTTTGGTAATATTATACTTTTATTTCTAGTTTTGGATTCACTTAATATGTAAATATTTCTCAGTTTTTCATAATGATATGTAACTGATTGCAATGTAAATAATTGTTTAATATTCAATGGATTATTGAGTGCAAAATGATTTTTATATATAATCTTAAGTATTCTTGTTTGTATGTTTTGCAATAAATTGATGGCCGTTTTGTAAGCACCTCCCCAAGCAATAATTCCATAACTAATTATGCTATGAAAAAAAGCATAATAGATTTTCATAAGTGTATCAGTGTCCATACATTTTCTTATTTTCGCAAAAATGAAAATCAAATATTTAGTTCTATTTACTACATGTTCAATATGTTCATGCCACTTCATATTGTAGTCAAAATATATGCCGAGATATTTATAATTTTCAGTTCGTATAATTTTTTGTTTCTGAATTTCAATATTTATTTCTGAAGGTACGCTGACGCAGTAATTTCCAAAGGTTATAAATTTAGTTTTGGATATATTCAAAGACAGTTTATTATACGCTAACCATTTCGCAACTTTGTCAAGTAGAACATTCATTTTGTCCTGTGCTTGCGACCACGTGTTATCATCAGAGATGATGACAGTGTCATCAGCATATGACAAGATGGAGTCCTTAGGCATATTTAACAGTAGATCATTCATATAAACAATGAAAAACAGAGGTCCAAGGATTGTACCTTGGGGCACTCCTGTATCAATTATTTCTTCACTACTATATTTATCATAAATTTTCACTTTCTGCTTTCTACCTGTTAAATAGCTTTTTATCAATTCTAGTGCACTGCCTCGAATGCCATATTTTTCTAATTTTTCTATAAGTAATGTATGATTGACTGTGTCAAATGCTTTCGCAAGGTCTATAAATGTGGTTATTATTGGCTTACTTTTATCTAACTTATTATAAATTATTTCGGTAATTTTGCACAGCGCATCGGTAGTTCCTATATTTTTTACAAATCCAAACTGGTGTTCAGAAAGTATGTTACATTCCTTTAGAAAGTTATATATCCGATTATACATTATTTTTTCAAAAATTTTTGCTATATTAGATATAAGTGATATTGGTCTATAATTTGCTATATCTGTTTTACTTCCCACTTTATAAATAGGAACTACTTCAGCACTTTTAAGTGCATCCGGCCATATATTTTTTTCTATCGAAAGATTAAAAATGTATACTAAAGGTAGAGCAATATTAGAAGCAATTGTTTTTAAAGTTATAACATTTATTTTATCTTCCCCCCCTGCTTTATTTTTAAGTTCTTTTATAATTCTCATAACTTCATCTATATTTGTTGGGTTTATAAATATTGATTTAGGGTTATTTTCAATTTCTTTCGGCTTTTCATTAGGTACAATAATTTTATCGCTTAAATTTTTCCCAATGTTACAATAATAGCTATTCATAATTTTTGCAATTTCAGTCTTATCATTTACTATTTTTCCATTATATTTTATATTTTTGATTTTGTTCTCAACTTTCTTATTTTTCCCGATTTTTTCATTTATTATTTTCCATAGTTTCTTAGCATCATTTGAATTCTCATTAATCCTATCTCTTTCATACTTGAACTTCGCATCTTTAATTACCTTATTTAGTATCTTAACGTAATTCATGTATTCTTTTTTTAATGCTATAGACTCTTTATTCTTTTTCCATATATTATACAACATTTCTTTTTTTTTACACGATACAATTATTGCCTCAGTGATCCATTTTTTCCTTGGTATATAATTTCTGTCACTTCTTTTTTGCTTATATTTGATAGTCGCGTTGTCTACGCATTGTTTTATATTCATTATGATTTCATCTGTGGCACAATTAGGATCCAGTATTGTTAGTATTTTGTTCCAATCCACATCCTTGGCAATTTTTTGTAATTTTCTATAGTTAAGTTTTTTATTTATTTCTTTCTCACTTGACGGTATTTTAAGGTTATTAAATTGAACGAATAGTGGAAAGTGATCATTAAAGGGGTTGGTAATTTTATATGACTTTGCTGTTATTTTGCTTAATTTTATGTAGAAATTATCAATACAAGTACCTCCTTGTCCAACAGATGAAGGTCTCGTTATACCATGGAAAAAAGGAAAATATTCGTATGCTAAAAAGTTGTTCAAAAATTCTTGATTTATGTTATTCTCATGATTGTGTATATCTTTAAGCATTATATCTATATTAAAATCTCCAATTATACAATGATTTTTAATGTTTCTGTTTTTTATCAAGAATTTTTTTGTTGACAGAACAAATTCAGTCTTAGGTATACCATGAGATCTATATATAGCTGATATTCTAAATTTTTCGTTATTATTAGTATCTAAATCCGTAACTAAAAATTTTAATCTGTCGATTTCTATTATTTTGGTTTCTTGTTGTATGTCATTTCGTATAAATAGTACTACGCCATCGGCCTTATTAATATTACTGTCATTATAAAAAGTTTTGTATTCCGGTAATTGTATAAGTTCAGTGTGGTGAATTCTCCACGTTTCTGAACATGCAATTATAGATGGTTTATTGTCTAGATTTCTTACAAATACTTCTAGTTTGTTTAAATTTTCATTCAAACTTCTTATGTTGACATGTAATATCACAAAAGTTTTACTTCCCATTTTTTTATTTAATTCTGTCGTATCATTGAATTCATTTTCTTTTTGTATTATTTCATCAAAATTTAGCATATAATTATCCATTTTGCTGGACTTGACTTAAGATTTTTTCATTCAATGAGTTTAATGAACTGACAGATAGACCAGCGTACTCTGACATTGGTTTATTAAGGTAATTACCTACTTTACCTATGTCTCTGGGTATTACAGGATTAATACTGTAATCCGTTGAATCAACGTATTTCCACACTTTATTTTTGAATACTTCACAGCTTTCGTAGTCAGTAGCTTCGTGGTCGACATTGTGCTGTGTCTTGTATTTATTATTGCTGAATATGCAGTTCACGCACCTCTTGACTCTCGAGTCGCATTCATTTACTTTATGCTCACCTGCACATTTAATGCACTTTGCTCTATCTGTATTCCTACACTTTTTCCCTTTGTGTGAGTATTGACCACACACATAACATGGCTTAACGTCAATTACGTCGTAAGCTACACATTTTTCATGCCCGACATATATTTTATTGTTATTTTCTCTAATGTACTTATGTATATCTGCAGTTGTCTCTATTAACACAGTTTGAGTACCTTTTCCTTTGTTAACATATGAGTGTATTATTTTAAATTCTTGGTCTTGAAAGTCACTAAAGTTTCTTTTCATAATGTCCTCTTGAAGTTGTGTATTATCCATCCCTTCAAAGTTGTTTATACCTACAACCTTCATTTTTGGTTTATTTTTTTCTTCAATGCTTACTTTTCCACGGACTTTTTGTTTTAAATATTGCACTGTTTTTGTTGCACTTTGTTCGTCACTGCAGGTTATGATTATTTGGTCTGCTTTTTTCTTTTCTGCGATATTGTTTATTCGAAGAGATTTATTTTTTATTAGATTGTGTCGTATTGTCTGCGTGAAATTTTGCATAGTTTCATTTTTTTCAGTTTTCTGTATAACAATCGTTGGAGGTCTTTTAGTTTTTTGTATTCTTCCCATTGCTGCTTCCGCATACGTTACTTTACTCTTGTTTCTTAGGTTCTGATTATCATTTAGCATTTGTTTCAGCATTTCGTTTTTTTCTTTTATTTCACTGTTACTGAACTTGAGTTGCTCATTCATTTCTTTCAGATGTTGATTTTCTTTTTTTAAACATTCCAAGTCAGCTAAATTGAAAATTAAATCATCATGTGTTTGATCTAAGTCCATTTCATCGTGTCGATTTTGATTTATTCTATGTAGCTGACTTTGAGTTATGTTTTCTTGCTCTAGCTGTTGTATTATTTTTTCTTGTTCTTCTATTTTATTCTTCATTTTTATAATTTTATTTTCCCACGATTTAATCAGTTGTTTTTCTCTTTCTAAGGCTGTATTTTTTATCTGGGCAATTGCGATTTTAGCATCGTGTGCTAACACGTGGTCACTGCTATTTGAGGTTAGATTTAACTCTTTATGTTTTTGCATATAACTAACACTTCACTTAACTGAACACCACTGTTTTTTCTCCCAAAGTCATTGGGGTGGTACACGTCTTCACATATGATGCATACTACTGCATTACATCTTGTCTCTGGATGACACTTGTACATTTTCCCCCCGCCTCGATCGGGAGGCTTCTTGCTATCGCCCGCCATACTCGAATTCTAATAATTTTGTCGATATATCCTACTACAGATCTAATAAAGACAAAAATTTATTTATATTAAAATTAAGTATAATTTTATCAATTATTTTTGTTAAAATATTAACTCACGCTGATTTATCACCGATACAAATTTTTGTTTTTAAAAAGTCGGTGGTTGACATTTCAATTCTTTTTTCCTTTTTTGGTGAAATGTCAAGATCGTCTCCTTTCCTTTTAGACATTTTGTTTCTGTACAAATTAAAAACATTAAAATTGATTTAAAAAAAAAAATATTATAATTATATTGTACATGATAATTCTTCAGGTGACGTAATAAATTATCTTTTCTACTGAAATGTTTGGAACAAATATGACAAATAAAAGAATTATATTCATTATGAATTTCCAAATGTCTGATTAAGTGCCAACTTCTTTTATATTTTTTGTTGCATTTATCACATTTAAATATAAAATTATTATTTGAATGTAGCTTTTCATGTCGTATAAAATGTTTCTGATTTTTAATTACTATTCCACAAATTTTACAAACATTTAAATATTTTCGATGAAATTTTAAAATGTTTTTTTAAAAATTCTTGATTTATAAAAATATGGTTACAACGTGGACAGCAGAATTTTTTAGCCTTTTTATTTTTTTCATCTTTAATTATTCTAAAAATTTAATATGTAAAATTTAGAAAATAATCATAATACTATTATTAGTAATAATACATTATTTATACTTAGACATTTTTATAAATGTTTGTTTTATTAAATTTCAAATATTCCAATTCTGAAATAAAATATATATAAGTAAATAATTTGTGTGAACAGTAATATTTAAAATTAAATCATTGTTTTATAATTCTAAATATCCCTTTCTGTATAACTCATTCTCTCTCTTCTTCTTTTAACTGTCTATATGTTTCCCTCCCATTTTCTTTATTTTTTCTCTATTTTTTTAGTTTTCTTCACATGAGATATTAAAATGAATTTTAAAATGGTCTAACCCCAGTGGAAATGGAAAGTGTACAAAAGTGTGTATAAATGTATGAACTGTATAAAAGTTTCATAGATCCTGATATACCCCTCCTACCATTTAGTACTTTTATGGTCAACCTTAGCAATGCTAAACCTAACGAGCAGCCAAGTCATCATCCTAAAGACATATTTGAGGATGCAATTGAACAACCAGATGCTACAGCTTCACAGCAGCAGATTGAAGCACCAAATCTATCAAGCGAACAACCAAATGCTCAACCAGATGAGTCCGATGAGAGCTCCGATTAAGACCTCACACAAAATGTGCAGCAACTGAGAAGATCATAACGTCCAAGAAAACGAAATAGAAGATTCGATGACCACATTCTATACAGATACAGAAGTATCAAGCTGTAACGACTACAGATGAACCACAGACTTTTCAGGAAGCCATCGCAGGACCTGAAAAACAACAGTGGTGGAAGGCTATGCAAGCTGAGTATGCCTCTATCATGAAAAACAACACCTGAACTCTGCAACCTCTACCCCATGGTCAAAATGTAATAGGCTGCAAATGGGTGTATAAAAAGAAAACTCAAGCTGATGGAACTATAAGCTACAAGGCAAGGTTAGTTGCAAAAGGTTTTGGACAAATAAAAGGTATTGATTATGATGATACTTACTCACCTGTTGTGAGATTTACTACCTTACGCATACTCTTTGCCTTAGTAGGTATTGATTATGATGATACTTACTCACCTGTTGTGAGATTTACTACCTTACGCATACTCTTTGCCTTAGTAGCTTAGTTTAGATATTTACCACCTCGACGTAGAGACAGCCTACCTCCATGGAGAACTTGAAGATACTGTCTGCATAGAGCAGCCTGAAGGTTTTGTTGACAGTGACTGGGAGAATGCAGTATGTTTGCTGCATAAAGCTCTGTATGGACTCAAACAGGGCGGTAGAGCTTGGAATAAAACCATCGATAAGAAGTTAAAAGATATAAATATGGTTCAATCAGATTTTGATTCCTGTGTCTATTATTACATAAATCAGCGCCAAATTATTGTAGTTGCACTATTCGTAGATGACTTTTTAGTATTTACTAATAGTATAGATTTTTATAAATTGTTTACAGAGTCACTAGAAGACTAGAAGACTGTTGTATTCCAGTCAAGAATCTGGGACCAGTCACCAAATGTCTTGGGATTAATGTTCGAGTAGGCAAAAAACAAGGTACTATGGAACTGAATCAATCTGATTACATCTTGAAAGATCTAGAATCTGATACACTTCTTGAAAGATTCAACATGAGGGAATGCAAAAGTGCATCCACTCCGATGAATCCAGGACTTACCTTAGATGTCAGCGTATCACCAGCCAAGGGTCAAGAATTGGAAAGGCTACGTCAAATCTCATATCAAAATGCAGTTGGAGCATTACTGTATCTTGTGCACGAGGCCTGACCTAGCATATGCTGTTAGTACTGTCAGCAAATTTAATAAATGTTACATGGAAACACACTGGTCAGCTGTTAAAAGGATCATGAGGTACCTACAAGGGACAAAATTCTACTCACTTAAATATAGCAAAAAGGGAGATAGAAAAATCACTGGATTTTGTGATGCAAGCTGGGCGAGTGATTACCAAGATGGCAAGTCAACCACTGGATATGTGTTCATGCTACAAGATGGTCCAATTAGTTGGAATAGTCGAAAACAGAACACAGTGGCTTTGTCAAGTTCGCAGACTGAATATATAGCCTTGTCGTCAGCTACTCAGGAGGCATTGTGGTTGAAAAGTTTCTCTATTGAACTAAATATAACAGGTGTTAATCCTATAAACATCTACTGCGACAACAAAGGAGCCATAGATCTTGGAACAAATGCTCGCTTTAGCAACAGAACGAAACATATAAATGTCAGGTACCATTTTATTAAACAAAGTGTCAAAGAGAAATTGATACAAGTTCACTTTGTACCTTCTTCTGTGATGATAGCAAATCCTCTTACCAAGACAGTACCGAAGAACAAGATAGAAGATTTTTCAAGGTATATTGGACTTCTAAGATAAGAGACTTTTAAGTGATGTGATCTTTTGTGTAAATAATTGTAAACAACATTGTAATATAAGATAACTTGTTGAAATTGTTACTTAAGAAATGTTTAATTGTAGTGACATGTTGAAGATTTCAATTAACATTTCTAGTTTTATATTTTGAATTAGAGCGCGTTATCATGAGTATGATTAGAGTAGTACAAATAGTTCTTAGGCAAGTGATTATGTAACCAGAGCAACTAGTTGTATTAATCCTTGTTCCGTCCAGACCATCACGGGGTGCACACCGTTAGACTGATCCATGGAATTATATACTCGTCAATAAAGTTTAAATACTTGGAGCCTATATTATTAGCCGAACACTGCTTTATTTTCCCATCCTCAGGCTTCAACATCTATTTCTTACGTACGTAACAAAAATTATGTATTTCTTTTCAATAGGGTAAAGCCAAAATCTTATGTAATTTAAAATCAAAATTTCCCACTATTTTTAATTAATTGAAAAAAGATCTATAAATATGAAGTTATAATTATAACGTTAAAATCAAGATGGTTTGGAAAAAAATACAAGTAAAGTTAAAAATTAAAAGGAAAATTAATATTCTTAAAATTAAAAATTTTTAGGTGAGATATTAAATGAGATTTCTCTCATAATATTGAGAAGCCTACATGTGGGAAATAACTATATGTTACAAAATATTTTAAATAAAATCCTGTCTAAGATTAAGTTCTAGGATTGTTTGAAAAATAAAACATTTTTAAAATCAGTATAAAAAGTATTATTGTAAGTATAATATTATACGCAATTATGGTTAAAATAACAAGAATAATGAAAATTAAGAAATTAATATTTAAGGATTTAAAATAGTTATAAAATATATCAGATAACCTTTTATTTTAGCTCTTTATATATTTTGTAAAAATGACTCACCTAAATAACAGGTCAAATCTCAGGCAAGGAGTAAATGAAAACCTTTTTTATAAAATAAATCTCTGAATAAACATCAATTAAAAGTTAAAATAAAATGTATTTGTATACCTTGGCTGGAGAAAAATTGTATAAATAAATATTTATAAAATATTTATTAAAGGTTATTGTAAATTTTTCAATAAAAAGGGGTAAATAAATAAAAGTTTAATAAACTAACAAAAGTAAGTAAAGAAGTTTATATAAAATATAAGTTAACACCAAAATTTTACAGATGGGCTTCTAAAAATGTGTTACTAAACATTAAGGGTTAGTACATTAAAACGTGTAACAGTCATAACATATTTACAGCTTAAGTTTCTGTTCCATTAATGTTCCTTATATGTACTTTTTATATTTCATGCCCCTATTCTATGTTTTTTTTATTAATATTTAAATAAATAAATTATATAATTCAATTAAGTAATTACGCAGTAAATTCGAATATTAAGTCATATATTTGATTACTTAATTATTTTGTTTTGCAAACTTCAGTAGACATTAAAAAATTAGTTAGTGACATATTATCAATATTTATTTGTTAAGTTATTATTCGAGAAAAAATTTTAGTGGATGTAATTAAAAAATGTATTAATAAAACATTTGAGTGTTTTAAGTGTAAAAGTTCGTTAAATAGAAAGCCAGAAAAAAAGGTAACTTTTAAAATTTTATAAAATTCGGTTAAATTATATATTTCATTGTCCGAATATTTTAAATTAAAAATTAATCTATAGTTGTTTTACGTGCAACGCACGGGCATGCGGAACATATATTCGCACGCTGCACGTAATTAATAAACTGATTTATTTAACACGGCAAAGTTGCGTCAGTGTAACCGCGTACGCGCTGCACGTCCCGTACGGGCCCGCTCTTGTGCAGTGTGGCTTTTTGATAATCGAATCGAAATTTGAAGAAGGAAGGAAAAGGGAAAAATAAATAAACTATAATATTTATGGAAAGAAATTCGGGCGTATATTCTAAAATTTTCCTACTCTTACACGGAGTTCCCTATGCTAGTGTTTACGCACGGGGGTCGGATGTAGAGAGACCATTATGTTAAGTAGGCGCCGCTGCGCCAAGCGCTTACAAGGATAGCCTAAGGAGTGAGAGATACAGTGAGATCAGCTGTCTCTCGGCGTGCACGCAGGAGGTTGAGTCCTCGTCCCGAACACCACGTCCACCTAGGAGGAGAAAATAGGATTTTCCAATTAATACAAGAGGAGGTGAAAGGAAAAGGATTCTATAATATATCAGATAAGTGACCTTTTGTTTTTTTTTGTGTTTGTGTGTGTGTGACTTATAGGTTAAACCCATAAGGACGTATGCTTTGTGTGTATTTATTCTTTAATTGCAGATGGCCTGAAATTCCATCGGTTGTTCCTGGAGGGAGATTAGCATCCTTGTGCAGCTATCCACAGCAGTAAGGATTATTCGACCAACCCCCTTTTCTGGCAGCAGTGAAACAGATTCAAGCACCTGCTATTACTCCTGGAGATACTGGAAACTTGGGAAATGATTGTACTTGTGCTGGAAAAGTTTGTAATTGTTTGGAAAAGATCCAGCTCACCTCAAGCACCTGTGCAACAGTATCAGAACTTGCTCAGCCACCAAGCGTGTTGTTGACACCTGCTCAACAGTTGCTGTAGCTGAGCTTTGGCTGAAACAAGTAGTCGTATGTTTTTTGGCTACTCGTGGAGATTCTGGAAGCTAACAGCGACGAAGAGACAGCTCCTTGGCTGTCCTTTGGAGTCCCTTGTGTATGGATTGTGTGTGTATCAGTGTGAAGTGATGGGATGAGTGTATCATTAGTGGGATTGGAACAGAAGAGAGACTAACGGAGGACAAATGCAGGTTCTTTAGGACAAGAGGGACATTGCGAAAAGGTTTCAGTTGCCTCTAGGTGTCTGTGTGTCTAGGCGAAGGACCCAGTGCTCGCTCTTACACCCACAATATGGGAGGCGAACAAGAATATTGGAGGCGAAACAAATCTTGTGACTCTTTCACCCCAACATCTTAACTCTTCCTGATGAACTGAGGAACTATTTTGTTTCCTGATTATTAGTATCATAGGGGAGGACTCGCATGTGATTCCTAAATGTAAGTTGGTCCTGGAGGCTGGACTCGCTGTAACCTCAGTGCTATCTGATTCAACGCTTTGACCAAGAATTTTTCAGAGGGAAAACGTAATTTTTAAATTTTCCTTTTATACAGCTAGATAATAAAAACAAATTTGAAATTGAAGAGGTCAAAAAGAAAAAATTTGTTAAAACTATTGTTGTCAGCATGTAAAAAAAAAATCCGTTGCCAATAGATTGGCACTTAGCTTCCTCAAATATAATTTTTGACTCCCTTTTCTGAATTTATTATAAATAATTTTTCTGTATTTAAATTACTTCATACTTATGTTTTATATTTTACATAATTC
>UXGC01002354.1:0-12169 GCA_900480045.1 Eurytoma adleriae
GTGTTCGAATTCGTGTGGTATTTTTGTTACGTATTTTTTTTTAATAACGATTTTCTTTTCTTATAATTTGAAAAAAAATCGGTAATTCATAGCCCGAAATCGCGCCCATTATATGGAGTACCATGCGGATGATAACACCTAAACCGGAGGATTAAGCTCGAAAATTATTATTTTTTCCTCATTTAAGATAGGATCGAGTTACGTAACAAATATAGGTAACAAAATTACGTAAAAAAATGTACTGCACATTAAGTAAATGTGCATCGTAAATAAAACCCAATCGCCTATTACGTTACACGAGTCAGTGTAAAAACTAAAGCCCGGAAAAAAGTGCACGTCACGTCCAAGCGCACCGCATAATTCCGGCGGCTGCGGAATCGGCGGGCCGCACACACAGTGCCCGGTAGTAGTATAAGTGTACAGGTATGTACGCGTCCACCGGTGTGCATCCGCGCGCTACGCAGTAGTTCGGCGACCGCGAGCCATGCCCCGGCTGAAAGCGAAAGGGAGACGAGCCGCTGTCCCCCGCGTAATAAATACATCGCGAACGCACCGATAAATACGTCCACACACACGTGCATAATACCCCACGCACTCGTTTATGCACGTCGAGGCGACGAGTAATATAGACGAGGAAACAAAAGAGAGAGAGAGAGAGAGAGAGAGAGAGAGAGAGGACCGGACGGCGAAGGAGGCGCATCGGGCGATTTAGCTGCAGTGTGTGCGTGAGCGCGCGACGGGCGCCTCTGCAGCGGTGCGCTAATACACACCATGTCGGAGCCGCAGCTCCCAGCGACCGACACCATCGACGGGGTCTGGCCCTTCCTGCAGAGCGTGAGTACACTGCACCCCCGAGGTCGCACCTTTTTCCTCATAAGTCTCATCGTTTCACTGTAAATTACGGGCAGCGGGGGGACCTCGAGGACGGACTTTCGATTTTTTAGGTTAAGGACCGACTCGGGCCGACAGCGACGAAAGCGAAAGTTTGTTCGCGCTCCTCTGCTCCCGTTCTCTTTTTTTTCTTTAATTGTTAGTTCTACGTTTTGGGAGAACCGCGCGTGTTTTTTTTTTAATCGGGGACCACCGTGGCGGTGACGCAATTTCGCCCGAGGTGCGAGGCGAGATGTTTTCCTCTACGAGCGATTTTTTTTATCGATAAGGATGACGTTTTATACGTGTATTTTCCTTCTAGTCACTGTACTCTCGTTTTTATTTAGTTTTTTCATTTTGGAGTTTTGAACGGCCACCTGACGGGTGTTGAGAATCTGCCTGTCGTTTTTGCTGGAGTGACTTGTACACCTTGGTATTAGAGGGAAAAAATGCGATTCTCAGTGCAGTTTGCAAATGAAGCCATGCAAATTGCTCACTTTATATAAACTAGCGAACGCTACCATCTTAAGTCGCATAATCAGCTCGTAAAGTGCATCGTTATTCACTTCGTGCATTGTTTTGATTTTCAAATCCGTCTGTTTGTTTAAGTATCAATTAATTGCTAGTCATAATTGCATGTAACAGTAGGGTATTTTTTTATGTGGTTATACCAAGAGTTTAGAGATACGAGGAAAAATTAGTTGTGAATGGCACGGTTACTCACGCCAGCAGATCTAGACTAAACAAACTTGAGATTAATTAATCACTCCATTGATATGTGGCATTTTATAAATGTACCATAATTTAAATTTTATATTGTACATTGCCATCCATTATGAGATGATTCAGATCAAGTTTACTTTGTTTCCGATAATTTTTTATTTATTCAACTATGAAATAAAAGGTATTTTTTTATATTAATAAAAAATTCTTTTTTAGATCGATTGGAGAGATCCATGGCTTGCGTTACTGTTGACGTTTCATGTAGCTGTCACAATGACAGCTTTAATGACAAGGAATCACGCAAATTTTCAAATACTACTATTCCTTGTGCTGTGTAAGTTACAATAACTGTTTAGAAAAAAAATGAATTATTCAATTAATATTAATTTATTAATGCTTTGTATTAACATTTTCAGTATTGTTAGTCTATTTTTCTGAAAGCATTAATGAAGTGGCTGCCACAAACTGGATGTAAGTTTAAAATTATTAAAATTTTTATTTTTATATAGAAGTAATAACTATTAAAGTATTTTATTACTTTTCCAGGGTTTTCTCCAGACAACAATATTTTGATTCGAAAGGATTATTCATATCGATTGTTTTCTCAATACCAATTTTGATGAATTGTATGATAATGGTGGTAAGTTGATTAGTAGTAATAAAATAATTCTTATTATATAATTAGAGGGAGTTAATTAATGATTGCTTTCAGGCAAGTTGGCTGTACCAATCAAGTCAATTAATGACAAGCCTAAAAAGGGCACAATTACGTCAGCAGGCAAAAAATAGACTGTCCAATAGTGAAAACAATTTAAATGGAAACAGTGAAATTACTAACTCAGAAGACAAGAAAAATGATTAAAATGGAAGTTAATCTAGTCAACCGAGTGTCAGAAATAGCAACATCTTCCTGTATATTATATGCAACGAAGTGATACATTGTTATGGATTTATCAGGAATTGTAATGAAGTTGCTTCGCATCGATAATTGACAACTAAAAATGCTTGAAAGGCTTTACTGGAAAACTGTTGAATGCTGTGATGCAGCATTTAATGCAAATGTGACAGGAACCGAAAACTAGGCTTTGCTTTACTGATAGTGCTTCAATACATAGTTGGAAGCATAAATCTGAATTCAAAAGAAAGAACGAGAAAAGGAAAATTTCATAATGCTAGGTTGTAGTTTGGTAAATCTTTATATGTGTTATTTTTTAAGCAAACGAGACTCTTTTTCAAAGATGATAACCTCAATAATTTATAGAAGCCAAGGCTAGTTATTGAAAAAAGTTTATTATACAGCCTATACACATTAGCTATGGAATATATCAAAGCAAATTGCTTGCTGAAAAGACTAGAACTTTCGAAATGCCATTTACAGAGAGATTTGCAGTATTGTATTTCTAAAGTGCTTTCAAAGGTTGCTGCTTTTTGGCATATCTAATAACGGATTTCGTACACTTTAGCACATCTTAAGATAAGAGTTGAAATCAAAAAGTTGATTCTCTTTACTATATAAAAGTATTATAAAGCTTTTTAATTTTTTCACACACATATATCCTAAGTTATATCAATCTAATTTAATGTTAATTTTTGTAATTTAATGATAATAAATTACAAAAATAAAATTAATCACAAATTAGCCCTTTAATAAAAGATTTTTTCGTAATAAAAGATAATTGAATCTCTCTTTAGATTAGAAAATGTACTTAAGAATTCCATTATCGAGACTTGCTACAATCTTTTTAAAAGAAAAAGGTTACAATTAAAATTATTTAAGTAAATTTTTAACTTAATAAGACAATTAGATTAAGATGTACAGTGTAATAATTTTGTTAAACCGACAGATTCTAAAAACAACAAACTGGAAACATTGAGTATTATCATTTTACACTGCATATCTCTCTTAGATAATTACGTAAATTTTCTATTGAATAATATATTGTCTGCGGCTTTTCTCGTTCCATATTTTAATTAAATATGGACAAATGCAAGGAACTTAAAGTGCGAAAGAAGTACTTATTTCAATTGGATTTCACTTTGAACTGTACGTTATGTATAATTATTATTTTCACGTTATCGTTTGCTAAATAATAATCGAGAACTACTGCAAAATTAAAAGATTTGATATATTACAAAATCCAGTAATTTTGTAAGTTTTCTCAGTCAATTCGTTTATCGTGAATTGGGCATACACCTGTTTCTTGCCTTATTCATTTTTAACCAAATAATTGAGCGAGTTAATTAACGTGTAATAAAATATTTGTGCATAAAACTAAAAATTGTCTCACAATTGAGAAATTGTTAATCATTATTTAGATGTAAGCTTTTTATTATGTTTATATGTGCATAATATGTTAATTGCTTTTATTTCTTACAATTTATTGAAACTACTCATAATTTTTGCATACAATTTTTAAAGAAATTTGAATTATTATTGTTATGACACGATAAAAAAACCGATATTCGCATTAGAAACTGTAAAGCAATAATTAAAAAGAGATTGTATGCATCAACTACAAAAGTCAATCTGTTAATTTATTTTTTAAGTATTAAATTACCAATAAATAAATTTTACAATTTTATGTTGCTTTTATTTTTTTTTTAATGCGTTATTCAAAATATTTTGTCAAAACGTTTCTTTCGAAATTGTATGTGTTTAAATTTTGCGCCTTCTGTCACGTGATTTCTGCGCAGCACAAATGTACTGCGCACACTGGCGCGATTTTGTCGTCTTGTTTTCTTTTTTTTCGAGAAATAAGTAAACAGATTGAAATAAACTGCCTGAAACTAGGAAAAAATATTGAAAATTCAAACAATTTCTGATGAAATCAATAATTTTAAGGTAAATATTATACTTATGAAAATTGTAAAACTTATAAAAGCGATAAATAAACGGTATTTTTGAAATACTAAAAATTCTTAACCTTTATAACCTGTCAATTTATAAAAATTAATAGAGAATTAAACATTTTTTTCTTAGTTATTGAAAATTAAACCATCAAATAAAAAAAGGGCAGATGAATTAAGATTATATAGAAATGGATGTGGATGAAATGGATTCGGAGCAGTATGCTCCTGAAAGTAATGATGTGGAACGCAGCACTGAACACTTTGAAAATTTTGATGATATCGAGGAAAACGATGAGATGACGGCAGAACAAGTACTGGAAGCTCTCGAAAGTGCTTGGCTCAATGAAAAATTCGCTCCCGAATTATTGCCCCATCAACTGGAAGTTGTTGAATGTATGCTGCAACAAATATCTCACATGGAGGAAAATTTGAAGAGGTAGAATATTTGTCAATCTAATTAAACCTTTTTACATCTTACAGCAAACTTAAACGCTCAATTGGATTTTCTACGAGTACATTTTATCATGAAATTTTATTTTTTCAGATTACAAAAGGGAGATATTCGTATTAATATACATACAATGGAAATCAGTCGAATAAGATTCATGATTTCCAGTTATCTCAGAAAAAGACTTGACAAAATAGAAGAATTTGCAGTGCACTTATTAACGTCGGAAGATGCTAATCAATCACCAGAAGAATCATTGATGACCCCTGCGGAAACCAAATTTGCGAAGGAATATCTGAGTGGAGTTAGCAATTTGTTTGACAGTTTGGCACTGAAATTTTTACCAAATGCTATGAAGGAATTGGATTTCAAGAAAATAGCTTCAAAACCAAATATGAATAAACATGTTTTTGTGAGAGCAAATAAAAATGTCAGCGGTATTTTAATACCACGTGCTGGTGGTAACGATGTTGAAGTAGACTTTGAAGAAGGTTCACAACATATCATACAATATAGTACTATAGCTCATTTAGTAAAAAGTGGAGATGTACAACTTATTTGATTAGTGCTGCATTTGTTAGTTTCGTGCCTGGTTTTAGGAACTATCATCCTGCCTGTAAATGTGCCTTTTATTCATAATATTATATTTAAAAATATTAGATATATTCTGCCTAGAAGACATCTTTTAACTGTGGATCAATCCATAACTATAAAAGTAGTCCTTTTGTATTGTAAATATTAGAAAATAGTACGTTAATGCAATTAAAAATTAAGTACACTAAAAAATAGTTATTTTGTAAATTTAATATTGATAAATATAGTTAAAAAATATTTTCTATTACTAAACAAGCTTACTTTTATTTTAACTTGTACTGCAACTTCCATTCACTCTTGAATAGTTTTAAATAGGAATAAGAATATTTTTTATTTACATTATTAAAAAACACAATTAGTAAATTTATGAAAATTAAAAATAAAACTGATGTATTGCTTTACACATACTAATAGATATTTTAGTTAGATACATGTCATATAAAAAGGTGATTTATTTTACACCAGGATTTCAAGTGGAACAGTATCAGGCATTCACCATTTTAAAAAAGTATCCATCTTTCTGCTGCATCAAAGTAGAAGGACTATCGAACTCTACTACTTTCCCTTGGTCTACAACCAAAATCCTGTCGCTTTTGAAAACAGTATTTAATCTATGCGCTATAGTAATAACAGTACAATCATAAAATAATCTCTTAATTGTCTTTTGAATGATCTGTTCAGTTTTAGAATCAACATTAGCAGTGGCTTCGTCCAGGACAACAATTTTATTTCCAGCAACGACAGCCCTAGCCAAACAGAGTAGTTGCTTTTCTCCGCTACTAAGATTGTTACCACCACTCTCAATTGGATAGTCCAGAGTGTCGAATCGATCTCCCAACTCTACATCCTCCAAAGCTTTCCACAAAATTTCGTCGCTGTGAACGTGCACAGGATCAAGATTATTTCTCACTGTGGTTGTGAAGAGCATGGGTTCTTGCGGTACGATGGAAATTCCTCTACGTAAGTCGTGAAGTCCCACTGTCTTCGTGTCAACGTCGTCTATGAAAATCGACCCATCTGCTTCTGCAAGTCTGAGCAAAGCAGTGATTAAGGACGTCTTACCTGCGCCAGTGCGACCTACTACTCCAATCTGTAAGAAATAATTTAAATTACTTTTTTCTTTCTAAACTTTCAGATAATTGTGAAATGACCAGTAAGTGTATTTACCTTTTCTTTAGGATTGATAGTAAGGGAGATGTCCTTCAAAACAGGATCTTCGTCATTGGAATACTTTAGATATACATGTTTAAATTCGATCTTTCCTTCGCACGGCCACTCCTTCTGCATAGGACTGTCTTTCTCGAAAGGCCCTTCACTTTTCAAATCTATTAATTGGAAGATCCTCTCGACGCTGACCATTTGTACCAGCATTTCGGCGGTTTGTCGTAGGCCGTACTGAATCTTGCCATAAAGCATCAACGTTTGAGTAATAGTCAGTGCTTCCAGTCCGGTACGACCGATCGAAAGAAGCAAGGGTACCGTGACTATCGTCAAAAGTATTATGAATAGCGTGTCTACGAAGAAACCGTATACCGAAGATAATAGTGTACTCCAGAAATTTATATTGTAATGGGTGACTTGCAAGGAGTCGAACTTTTCTCTTATCGCCTGTTGATTGCCCGCCGATCTTATGGTAGTCAATCCAGCAATGGTGGATTGCGTATGAGAAAATACTGCACTTTTAGCTGAGGAATGTTACAGTTAAAATTATTTAAATATAATAAAAAGAATACGATGAATATATTCTAAATGAACTTTGCGTGAAAAATTTCAGAGGATCTGTCAGGTAGAATATCGAATTGAACTTTTATTGATGAAAATATGGCAAATTCGCAAGTTAAAATTAACAATAAACGTAGCAACAATCGTATTAATACATAATATAATAAAAGTCACGTCGCATGAATTTTTAAAATGAAATACTACCCTAGCGGAAATTTAAAATGCAGCAAAATGTAACAAAGTGTTACGTAAAAAGTGACAGAGATTCAACATAAAAGTACATTTGTCCATATTTGATTACGTTAATTATATAAGATTCGAAATTCAATATAACACGTACACTTGTTTACATATGTTTACTCTATTTAACCCTTTTCTACATTCTTTGAATTTCTAGACTTCATTACATTTTTTAATTCCCACTAGGGTATATTTTTTAATGATCATAACTATTAAACTGTAAATAGAATTAATTTTCAATATTCTAACTGACAGAGCTACATAGAAAGCAGAATTTTGATCCAAGATTGATCGTGCAAAAAATTAGCGAAAATTTTTTTTATTATCTTTAACACTGTTACCTGTACATTCAGTGCGCTTCATTTCACGCGCCAAAGGCAAGTAATAATTCGTTAGCTGAATACCGAGTAAAAAGACTGCGATAGTGGCAATCATAAGGGTGTAACGCCAGGAAGAAATGAACAGCTGAATCGTCACTGCGACCATCATCAGGAAAGCTTGCACAGCATCTAGCGTTACGGTGGGCAGTGTTTCGTCTACCAGTCCAGTGTCTTTCGAAAATCTGTTCAAAATCTTACCTGCAATCACAAGTCACAAGAAAATATTAATTTTTTTACAATAGAAAATAGCGAGAAGTATGTACATACACGTTTTAAAAAACGTAACGCACGTATAAGCAATTAATAAAAAAAGAGAATAGAAGATAATAGCAGAAAAACATGTGAATTTGAATGCGGATAAAAAGTTACTTGTTGATTCTTTCAATTTTTAGTTTCAATTTTATTATAAGGCCTGTCGATAATTAGAAATTGGGTATAATAAGAAAAATTAGCATAACTATTATAGTAACTAAAACACAAAGTTAACACATTGTTTGAACTAGTCATTGACATTTTTGTTACTCAATACATAGATATTATATATTGATATATAGACAATAGTGTCATGACCCAATTTTGTTTTTCTGCAATTATTTATTGAATTTCCTTCGCTTGTTTTACCACTGCTTTAGAAATAGAAATGTGCGTATTATACCAGATGAATTTAATTGGAAGAAACGCATCGGCGTTTTCAAAAGGCTTGAAAACATTTTGTTGTGCAGATTCCTGCTCGCAGTCATGCACACTTTGTAAAAAAGTATACTACTGGCAGTCCACATCACAATGCTGGATAATGTCAAACCCCCGAATAGGTAGAGGCTGGATTCCATTCCCAAGGAATTTTCATCTTTGTACACGCTGTTCTGCGTCATCCTAAAAAGTACAAATTTTAATTCTAAATATCCTAAATAAACATTTTAATAATACATGCACTTAACATTTTTTAATATTAAAAGGCATACTTTTTTGAGTCAATGGAAAAAAATTAAACGAATTAAAATGCAAATATTTATTAGTTTTACTCATCATTTTTTTTCTAATCAATAGTGCCAGTATTCTTTATAATAATTTAAGTACATATTTGTATACCATATAAGTGAAATAAAAATAACCGTTTAGTCTTTGTAAAGGACAGTCATTATTTGTCTACATATAAAACACTACGCAATTTTATTGTTAATATAAAAAATATATTCTCACATTCTACCAACAAAAACCAATAATTTTCCTATTTTTACGTTATTTTTAACTTTCAAATAACTGAACTAACACAAAATTTTTACTACTCTTTATTAATATTAATAAAGATTACAAGTAGCCAAATAATCACTTGAATCTATATTCTTGTATTTAAAAAAAAAAGAAAAAAAATTAAACAATTTTCAATAAGCAGGAAACCTCACAAATAAATAGTTTATACCATTTAGCGAGCCAGTAATCACACCCACTGACGGAGGCTTGCGCGACGACGAAGCTCAAGCCCAAGCACAGCAGCGTTAATGTCGAACCCCCGGCGCTGAAGTACTTCCAACTTGCAGAGTTCCAATTTTTCGTGTTGGCCATAAGTGTGTCCGTCTCAGCTGCGTTTATCGGTTGCTCGGCTTTTTTCTCGCTGAAGGTCAGCTCGAGTTCGTTTTGTGCAGAATCTTTGGTCTTCTCTGGTGGCGGATCTTCCGATACTGTAGGACGCAGGTCAGGCAGCCGATAGTCGGACTCAATTAAACGTGTGTACGAGCCTTGGAAATCTACTTCACCCTAAATTTAGGAGAATTTCGAATTAATTGTGAGAGAAGCGCATCGTTGTTGAAAGAGTAAAAATGTAATAATGTGAAGTTAATTTATAGAAAGTGTGAATATAGTGACTTGTTGAATCAGCGAATGACTTTTCCTATACAGAATATGGCACTAAATTCATATTTTCTTATAACAATTCACACTTTTAGATTAAGAGAAATATAAATTTAATTTAATGCGTCGATCCATATATGTGCAGTTTATGTCAACTGGTAATATTTATTTACTTGATAGTATAATGTCTTTGATAGAGGAAATTCCTCACAAAAAAAGCACTTTTGGAAACTTCTTTTTGCTGTAAAAAAACTGTATACAAATTCTTTTTCGTGTGTTTAAATTTAATATTGTGCATAGAATGTATGCAGAAAAATTATACAAGCAAAAACCGTGCAAGAATTTATGCAAAAATTTTAAATTATGGACAAATATTTATGCACAATTTTTTTCCACACGGGCATACTGTACGCAATATTCAAGCCTTCTTTTAAAAAATTGAATTTTTACCGCCCAACAGACCTCATCATTGATTAAATCCTTTAACCAATCAGGTCCAAGTAGCATATATATTACCAAATTCGAAATAGGAATCTATAAATTTACTCGGGAAGTATATAACATCGCCACTTACGTTTTTTAAAATAATAATTTCGTCGGCTTCTTGCAGATGTTGAGGATTGTGGGACACGAGGATTCGGACTTTTCCTTTCAAGTAGCCCTTCATACAGTCGCTCATGATGCGCTTACCGACGTGGACGTCGACGCTTGCGAGCACGTCGTCGATCAGGTAAACGTCAGCGTCCCTGTATATCGCTCTAAAAGTAAAATAATAACGAATTAGTTGACAAAAAAATTCTAAATTATGATGTAAAAGAGTGAAAAATAAAGTTCTGTAATGCGATTGCTTTAATGTGCAGATTGTACACAGTGAAAGACAGTATTAAGTCAATTTTAAGTCAGAAATAAAGCAATTTTATTACGGCGCAACTGTCACTAAATGTAGAAGAGGTCAAGGCCATTAAGGGTGTTAAAAGCTGGTGCGATCGCGAGTTGAGTGTCGGGGGAGAGTCGCTAAAAAAAACTATGTAAAAATTACAACATTTGATGTAGGTAATAATTCGACCTCCGATGAATGTACCTACAGCGTAAAATTAAATTAGCTACATATTACACTAAATATTCAGTTAATTGACTGTGCCTTTTGTAAAACAGTTATCTTAACAGCATAATGACCATTTTGCATGGTGCGATGAGCAAAATCACTAACGCAGAAGTAATTTTCAAATTAATTTTATTTGGATTTTTTACGCAGTGGCGCTCAGCCGCGTCTAATGGAAACGCGCCTTTACAGATTAGATATGGGACGGCGCCCGCGCGGACGGGACGTCGCGATGTATATAGCTTCGCGGATCGTGCGATCCGTGGAACGCAGTCTTCTCAGTTAGTCATCGCACTTGGCACCGACAAGTTCGCACTCTCCAGCTTCTCGAATTTTTGCGTTCAACACATTTAGTACACTTTTTTGCAGTACTCGAGGTAATTCATTTTATTTTTAAAACGGAAAAGCTTTCTTTTAAAGATTCTATTTTTGTAAAAATACTCGCGCAAAGAGTAGTTTCACGATGTTTTTGTTACTAAGTGATTTAGTTCGGGGAATCACAGGATGATGCAACAGTTAAAATCAATCGCCAATACTGTTGTAATAATGAAATTTGGTGGACAATCTGTACAAAGTTTGAAAATACACGTGCACCATTTTTAGAATAAAAAAGCTTATCTTTTATAGGTGTATGGAATTCTTTTAAATATTACATTTTAAAAAATACGCGCGCAAAGAGTAGTTTCACGACGTCTTTATTACTAAGTGATTTACTTCGGGGAATCACAGGATGATGCAACAGTTAAAATCAATACTGTGCAATAATGAAATTTGGTGGACAATCTGTACAAAGTTTGGAAATACATGTGCACCATTTTTAGAATAAAAAAGCTTATCTTTTATACATGTATGGAATTCTTTTAAATATTGCATTTAAAGAAAATCACATAACGAGCAGTTACACGATGACTTTGTTACTAAAAGATTTAGATCGGGGAATCCTAGGGCGATGCAATAATTAAAATCAATTATCATTACTGACTTAATAACAAAATTTGTTGAACAGGATGAACAAATTTTAGAAATTTGTTTTGAAATATTACGAAAAAAAGATAAACGATTAGAAGTATGTATTCCATACATTCGAAATATTATAATTCAGATGTTACATGAAAAATAAAATCAAATTTCATTAACTACGTCGACCAAACAAGACCAACTACCAATGTTGGTCTGGTCCAACGAATGCGTTTCTAACGTAGACTAAATTTTGATCCAATTATGTCCCAATATACAACCATCACTGGTCCAACATTATAAATATCCCAACTTTAATCCAATATTGGTTCAATATTCTTACGATATTGGAACAATATTATTTTATTTTATTTTATTTTATAATTTGACGGGAATAATACCCATATACAATAGAAAAAAGTAAACAAAAAAAAA
>UXGC01002355.1:0-12006 GCA_900480045.1 Eurytoma adleriae
CGAATAGAATGAATCACGCATGTTACAATGCAAGCTTCGTACCGTCGGATTATTACCGCTTTGTAGGTAAAGCAGATTCTGCCGACTGCAAACATGAGTGAATCTGAGACATTCTTACTTACTCCCGTGATGCATATACTATTTTTTGCACGGGGGGCGTAAAATGCGTGCGCGTGCCTTGGTTACCACTTACCATCCGCAGGGCGTACAAAGTACGCACTTTACGCGCCGTGTGCAAAAAATACAGTCAATTATTTTTGACCATAGAATCATTTTACAAAGTTTGAACGAAATCCAGGATTCGCAATCCCGGTCATCTCCTTGTAAGTCTAACAGGTATTGAATATAAATTTAAAAAAGGACCTTTCTGAAATAAAAAATAAGTACACTACGGCATTTTTAATATTATTAATGTTTAGCCCAACTGTTATACCTAACATTATAGAAATCTGCCGAATTATGAATTCATCCGAGGAAATGGCAAAACAAAGTTGTAATCCAAATTTTGTAGAGAAATAATCATCTTTGAAATTGATTTTTTTAAAAAATTAAATATCAAATATAAAAATACCAAAAAATAAAAAAATAAATAATCAAATTCTAAAAATTGCTTTTGACCCTCTTTAAAAAAAAGAAAACTCAAATTTTGAGAACAAACAGTTGAGATTCGCGCATACTTACGGAAATATGTCCGTTTTATTACACCCATGCATACACACCACCCACGCACGCACGCACGCCACACATACATCAACACACACACACACACGCGCGCGCGCACAAACTTAAAACAACTGATTCGTTACATAGCAATTTACTATAATCATACAGAAAAAAACCTTCAACACTTCGCTCGAAAAAAAAATGAAATGGAAAAGAGTTTATATAGGTGCATCAGTTGAGGGAGCAAATAATTTTGTACGATACATTAGCATGACGTCGAGCGTCCAGATGCTGCGCACGCGATGGTGTCATAAGCATGTAATACCAAGGCGAGCGCAGCGTATGTCGGCCTTTTCCGTGCGCGCGCCGCGCGGGTGTTTCGGAGCGTGACAGAATGTTTCACCCCCCACCACACACGATTTTTTTTAATCGCAATCGGTGCGAATCCCGCGCAATTACAATATTTTACAATATATTTCTATTTGTAATTCTTAATGTGCATAGAAACGCATCTTTTTGCTCAATGCTAAATTTTTGTTACATTATTTTGTTACGAGTTCGAAAGATTAAATAAACTCCGAGTTTTTGTCGATTTTCTTTGGTAGTTTGGTGTAAATCTTCGAGTCGCATCATTGCCGATCGCAACCGGCTTGCTTGTAAACATAAAACATTTTAAGACTTTTTGCGATTTAGTCGAGTTTTATTCGTAAACTATGTAGCTGCACATTTTAAATATTTGACTTAAGATATCTGTAAATTAAAGCCTTGGTTCTTTGAATAATAATCTATGAATATATGCGAAAGAGAATTTTACTGACAAAAATTAGTTACATGGAGTATCTTCATTAAACTTAAAAGCACTAATTATAAGTAGTATGGATATGTGTTCTCTACCTAGATAAAACTAATTATGTTTTATTTTTTTTTAACGTTAATAAACTCGATCTACTATGATATTAATTAACTAACTATTCGAGAAAATGGGTTTTTAATAGCGTAATTTTTCTCGAATTTTGTTGCTGCATTACTGCGTACCGATAAGAAAATAGAAAAAATTCCCCTCTTCAAAACTTGTACAGACGCGCACTCGCGAGTCGCGCCATCTCAAAATCCACATTCTATCATTCTATCATTATTATAATTTCATCGTGCGATTTTCTCTCGAATTATCGGTTTCCCCGAAGATCCGTCTCGATCTCGAAACATAAGAATATCAATTGTTTTTTTTACATTTTTGGATCAGATTATTGGCGGAAACCTAGGGCGCGCATGGCGCGCCTCAATCCTCCTAGTCAAAAACGCATCTCGATTCTCGCATTCGGCAAAGCAATAGATATAAACACTCACGTTAACCATCCGTGATCCTTATAAGTTGCCGGCTTGATCGGTACTCTGGCGTCCTGCGAGCAGGTCCCCAGCCGCGGGGCCCCCACCTCCCGTGCTCGACTGCTTCGGTCCTCCGAAGTCCTCAGACTCCCGTTGCACCAATATGCACTGAACGCCTTTTTTCCTTCTCGTTTCGCTCTCTCCCTTTTACACTGCCGGTTAGAGCGGGAGGACGAGTACACTTACTGTATGTGGGTCCACGACACTGCGTTGCGAGGACACAGATTGCACATATTATTAGGAAAAGGAAGCAGTGCACATACACTCGTCAGTCGTCACTTTCGACTCGCGACTCGCGACCGACTGGCGCCCGCAGCGCGGCTCGTTACTCGCTTTCTCTTGTCTCCCAGCTCCCTCTCCTCTGCGCCTTACCACAGCGCCGCCGATCGCGGGTTCCGCGTATTCAGCCGATTCAACGGCCAATAAATACCGATATATTGTAAGTACAAAGAATCTCTTCCCCTTTAAGGGGGCACAACACCTTTAAATAACAAACTATTAAATAAATATTTAAAATATATTAATCCATACATATGTAAACAATATTTTTTCTACTGTTAGTAGACATATTTACCTATATTTCCGAAGGTCTAGGAGCTCTTCGAAGCCCTACAATATCTATACTTACAAAAGGAAGTCTCTTCGAAGTCCTAATTCACTGTCCGCAGGATTCAAAGTGAACCAATGGACCAAATAAGCTCAAATTTGAGGATATTGTTTTTCAATACTTCACTTTTCTTGTGAATACAGGAAATTAAATTTGAATAACAAGAAAATATTTTTTAATACAAATCAGATTTTTTATTAATTATTATTAATTTTTAATATTATTATAATTTAAAATTTGTTCTAATTATTCAAATTTAATTTCATGTATTCACAGCAAAATGAAGTACTGAAAAACATTATCCTCATATTTAAGCTTATTTGGTCCATTGGTTCACTTTGAATCCTATATCTACTAACTATAAGTAGATATTTAGGGCTTGTAGAAGTCATAGACCTTTCAAAATATAGATAAATATGTCTATTAACAGTTGAACAAGTGAATTTTTTGTAATGAAATCTTCTCGCTTTATAACTATATGCGTGTATAAGACAATTTTTGTATTATTTCACAAAATTTCAACCTCAAAAATTGGTTCAACAATTGAAACTGCATTTTCTCGAAAAGTCGAAAAGTGGAGTTAGGTCGCGATTGCCCTATAAACCACAGATACAAAGCTAGTATGTACATACTTCATATATTATATGGCTATAATGTCTAGAAACTAATCTGCTAGGTAAGCGATATTTTAAACAAAATAATGAATCTATGAGATTTTCACGAATGTTTAAGGTGGGTTACTACTCAAAAATCTAATAGTTTTATTTTTGAACCTATAGACTTTCGAAAATTATTTTGTTATATTCTACATAAAAAAAAACAAAGATTTTCATCATTTTTTCATTGTTTTTCAACATTTGATTAAACCCGTTTTATAAGCATAGCTTTTCTCAAGCATTAGTGCAATAAAAGTTTCATGCGTGCTCTAATTTGATTAGTTACTTTGCAGAAAATTTATTAAAACAAAAAAATTGTTTTTGGATTAAATTTTAATGAGTTTCCACTACTTTTTTTTTAAATTAGAACACACATGAATTAAGCTTTTATTGTACCATGCTTGAAAAAGCCTTATAATTTATAAAATGGGATTAAAATGTTGAAAGAAAGTGAGCGAAAGTAATGAATCATCACTTAATCTTATATGAATAATAAATGTATGAATATTCTGTGTGCGTGTATGTGTGCACGTCAGCGCGTGTGTAAAGCATTTTCGAAGCTGCTTCCTATTATCGACAGCGGATTCTTCCACTTAAACGTTTATTTTGGCTTCTCTTGCATATTAAAAAAATAAATCCCAAAAAGGTAGATGCGATTAAATTGTAAAAACAATGTGAATAAATTATTAATTAAAATGAAAAAATTATTAATTCTACATACCATCGTAAAAATATCCAAAAAATGCGTTTTAATATTTTATTAAAACAACAATAAAATAAAGAAAATAATATAATTTGGGTAATAATTTTTGTGTAAAAAACGAAAAGAAGCAAAATGAATAAATTGAAATGGATGTAAGTTTATAACTTTTTTTAATTTGGCATCTACTATTTATACATAGAATAGATTTTACAGAAGTAATTTAGGATTACAGTGTTATTAAACTTTCTAATAATTATAAAATAAACGCTAATCACATTTTTTTAAGGAGAGCAAACAAGAGTGATTTTTTGTATAGAACCTGATTTAACACTTGCTTATCACTCTTTTTATGATCATATAAAAATGATTCATGCTGTTAAGTAGAGCACATGTTTTATAATTATTGAGAAGTTTTTCAGGTATACTTTACATTCTAGATTACTTTTGTAAAACAGATTTATAAAAATGTTACATAAACTAACGAAATATACTTTCAAAATAACCAAAGATACTCAACACTGAAAGACAGAACATTTTTAAATTTTTTCAATAATAGCAAAGTTGGTGGGTCATTCTAAATATGCACGATTAAAAGTATAAAACACAACATTTGAAATAATTCTTTTATACGTTATAGAAAGTTCTATCCGCAATGAATGTTTTAAAACAATATATATTTGCTCCGAAAAAAAAGTTGTAATCATTACAAAGATTATTGACATCTCTTTCACTGTTGTAATTGCATTACTTTTTACAAATCTAAAATTACGCATGTAAACATATATGATAGGTGAGGAAAGGTTTGTTTTTTATATTCAAAAATAAGATTTTTAAAGCAATAAATGTCGAAAGGATTACATTTGGCAAAGGTACTTTCCAATTGTTCTCTCCTTTTTTACTACTGTGTGTGCAAAGTTCTATATCCATCCTTCAATGACCGAAGACATTGTTCAAGCTTACAAAACACCTTTTCTTTCTAATATGTCTAAATACTTGTTGAAAACAAGTTTTTTTTACATAATTTGTTTGATCCTTTATTACACCAGTACTCGCAAACATGCTGTCTGATCGTAAACGTATTTGTTGGCACGCACTAAGGCGCCGAGAAATCGATTTATACTTTGCCTACTATCGTACTTACTTTTTTTGTTTTATTCCGTTTATATCATAGTTAAGTTTAAAATTCACAATATCAGCCGAGTACTATAAGTGGATTTATTTGTATCCTTCTCTTCGCAATATAATTTCTTTAACTATATTTATTCTAAGAAGGAAAAGCGCCTTCGAGATCGATTATGTCTTATAACGACAATGGTTGAATTTTTCGTTCTCTTCGATTCTCCCATTGTCTGATATACGTATTTTTCATTAAATATAATCTTTTTCTCCAATTAAAAAAATGTTTTCGAAGTAGAAGGTGGGGAAGAGGGGCAGGGGGAGGGGTTACATAGCAAATATATGCAGCATGAAAGACTGGCAATTGCAATTTGCATTGAAGTTCCAAATTCCAGGGTATATAGTCCAAACGAATAAGATTTCCTTTTAATTAATTTGATATTCGCTTTTATCTAATAAGATTATCGTTAAAGGTAAACTAATTTAAAGAAATCACATTTTGGCTTAAGATTAACATTAAAGATAAGAATTAGGAATTTTTTTTGTTGAAGATACGTTTGAAAGGAAGTTGTTGCACCTCACTGTCTATAATTTTTTTCCTGACCAATTTTAGCTATATAAATGATGATATATAAGTCACTTTTCAAAATTTCGACGCGCTTTTCCTCGGACGCATACATTTTTTAAACGTACATTTTTCTTTAACACACACCGATGAAAAATAATCGCACAATAGTTTAATTCTGATAAGCCACGTAAATGTACACACGTACGCGCGCTACAAGTTCGCGCACGTGACTTCAACGTTTTTTCACTATACATGCACATACTTCAAACGGATTCGACGATCGACAGAAAAACCTATTTTACATTGTAAGAGGTTCGTCTTTCTCATGGAATGATTTATCTAGCAATCTAACGGCATCATGTCACAATTTTTTTTCTTATATTTTACACAGTTGAAAATATGTATACATTCGAAAAATTATTTAAAATTTCTCTTTTTTTTTATTTAAATTATTATTCACCTTTAACTAGGCAAGGTAACTTCGTCGCGTGATTAAATTGGACATCTTTATAATTCAATTCCTTAAATTAAGTCATTCATTATAGTTTCTTTTAGTACGTTTTTTCAACTATTCTCATGGCATTCGTTATTGTATATTTAATAAACGTCAAAGTATTCTTGGACACATAATTTTGTAGCATTACTTTCTTTTTGTCGTACTTTAGTTACGTTTAGAATGAAATATTGTCGAATCTTACAAACGCACATTTATTATCTCGTAATTTCCACGATCGAGAGTCAAGTGTATATTTTTTTCATTTATACTCCCTCGCGAAAGATTATATAATATACTCTATTTTGGCTTTAAAAATTATTTAGACAACGCGTTTGCAACGTAAAAAAAGAATATATGCTGCTACTACTCGAAAAATAGCTAATTTAATATATATCGATATATATAACATAGCAAATATATGCAGCATGAATAAATCGCTTTTGCTCTGAGCTTTGGCATAAAATTTCATGTTATCGTTTCTTTTCACTTTTATCCACAATAAAGTTTAGGGAATAAAGGCCTTCTCATTTATTACAATTCTCAGTTAAAAGAAGGCACCTTGCATAAGGTTATCTGGTGAATTAGAAACTTTCTTACGTTTTGATTGGTTTAATAATTGTTAATTATTGAACATGTAGAAATTTTAAAAAGGCATCAGCCATAAGCGCAATCAATTTTGCAGTATAAATAGACTTCTCCGCGGAAAGATACAGATCCGGTTCATTTATGTTCTTCTTTTTGACTTTTCATCTTTACTTCATTTTAATGTTCACAACGAATATAACGAACTTTTTCGCCTCGTATTTAACAACTACTCCCTCAAAACTGTACAACAATAAATTATACATTTACGTAAAATTCACATAATTTTTTTCTGAATATAATTTCTTATTATCTTTTTTATCATTTTTGCTTAGATATTTACTTTCATTGACGTATCACTATCTAATCTGCATTTTTTCTAATCGTTTCTCTATTTCGTCAAAAACAATTAGCGAAAAGAGAACAGAAAAGACGATTATAGTTCGTAAATGTAGAGTTTTTTCTCCTCCCTCTTTAAAACAAAAAAATTACACCCTTGCCCGTAGTCAAACGACGACCGCACCGTCGTACACAGTTCGCTCGAGAAGAGCACTACGTTTCGAGTGCGCGGACTCGCTACGCGATAAACAAAAAATAAAAAAAATAAAGACCAACAATTCATAGAGGAAAATACTAAATAAAATCAATGATTCTCTCGTTCGTTCACTCTCTCATTCTTGAAACGCAACGATATCATCAAAATAAAATCCTTAGAAGTAAATTGCGCGGAGTCGACGAAGAAAAATAAAGTAATAATATAGTAACCAATAAGAATCTACTCTTTCGAGTTGTTACGCGTGGTTTAGTTTGTGTGCTGTTTTGCTTAAATTTTTAAGACACTGAGCTAATGGCATTGTGTGGTGTGCCCATTTGGGTGAGAACCTTGTCGAGCCACTGAAGAGGTCCGTGTAGATGCGTCTCGATCCAGCAAGGCGTCGAGGTTACATCTTGACGGTGGTATTCAGCGCCCCAACCCTTGACGAACGACATTCTGAAAGCGATTAAAAACACTTTAAATATTTATCCGAAGAAGATCTTAGAGCTAAAGCTGTAAGATAAGAAGCTTTTCTTAAAAATAAAAAGGCAAAAATAATATCTCACCTAATAGTGCACATTTTAGTAAGTTCGTAAACGGCTTCGAATCCGTGATTGACACTGTGCGACAGTAACTGTGCGAATTCCTGATTGTTGAATATCTTAAGCGAGCAGCCCGGTGGTATTTTGCACACGGTGCTGGGGTGAAAGCCGTGATGGTGATTACAGTTGCGCGACTGCACGAATATGGCCGAGTCGGAGAGGCACTCGGCGTAGACTTCGCCACCCACGTAATAGAGGTGGACGCCCTTGCCGATGTGCCTCCTCGTGTTCTCGATCGTGGAATTGCGATTGACGTTCGAGAGCTGGCCAAGGCAGAAGCGGTCCGAGTTGTTGCTCGGGTTGGTGAAGCCATCGACGATCACGGAGTGCGACTGGCAGTGAAAGACCTCGCCTACGCGGCAATTGAGCTCGTAGTAGGCGATACTGGCCCAGTAGGGCGGCTCCTGGTAGCAGACGGGCGCGACCTCGGGACTCGCAGAAGTGTCCATCGCAGTGCCGCCGTTGTTGCCGCCACTGTTGCTCGTCACGGACGTCGAGTCGGGTGGCGGCGAGTTACCGTGCTGTGAGCCGTCCTCGGGCGGCGAGTACGCCGGCGGCGGCGTCTCCGGAAGCCCGTTCGAGCCGTACGGACTCGTCGGGTTGGTTGTCGCCGAGCCAGGACTAGGAACGGAGCCCACCGACGAGATCGGCGAGGTCGGATTTACACCAGTGCCCACTGAAAATTTCAACAAAGCTTTTTTATACTTTTACATTTTATAGCTATTCATTATCTTTCTTTTTTCAATTATTTCTTTACTCTCTTTGACAGATGTACCCGAGTTAACAAGAAAAATCTCATCAAATTTCAAGCAATTACATTATTTTATACATTTCAGAATGTAGAATTTAGTTTAGTGTCAATATGAATTAAATAAAGAACAATCTTACAAGATTTGAAATTGTGCAGTATATTGGATAGAAGTAATACAGCGTACAATCAATCTATTAGGCTATATTAAAATCCTTATAAATTATTTCCAACATTTAAAAAGTCTGATCAAATATATCTTCTAAATGTTTCATCTATGTATTTCTAAACATGTACCTTTGACCGAGTAAGAAATATTATAAACAAATTAATTATAGAGGTGAGCAGCTATAGTATGCCACTGGGAAAAGCGAACCTGCAAGCCATAGTGGGCAACCCCACAAAATGCAGTACTTTCTCAACTTTCATTAAAAAGTAATGCATTTTTTTTAACTAAACTTTCACTTAATCACGAATTTACATATATATTTTGATATATTATCATTTAAAAGCATACAATTTTCATTACGAACCTGCATTAGTGGCAGACGGGTTGAATCCAGTAGAGGAGTAGGATACATTATGAGGCATGGTAGGCTCTGTAAGCTGTTGGAATGGCAAGAGCGAGTGTCCAGGCGCGAATTCGGAATGTCTCGGCACGAGGACCGGTGGCAGCACCGGGCTCTCCACTCTCTTGTAATGATAGGGATTAATACAGACCTCCTTCTGTTTTGCCGAGAAAGGATACTGACAGAGTTCCAAGGGTTTGAGCTCATGGTGGGACTGGAGATCAGGCCACCGCCAAACCCTGCAATAGATAACGTGTGGTAAACCCTTGCGATGAGACACCTGCAAACGACCGTCAAGGCTTCTCGGTATCGTGACACATTTGCTTGGAGTGCCTGGACAGCTGAGTGCTCGTTCGAGTTCTTCAATAGCTCCTTTACGTTTTTTTAATTTTTTTACTAATGAATCTACTGCCTTTTCAGCCCATTTTTCCTCCTCATCTCCCTGTTTCCAACCCAGCAGTTTCTTTACTGCTGGGCTCGTAAAGGTAAATAGACTATTTAGCGAGGACATGGGACCTGAACTCGAAGATCCTTCTTCATCATCCATATTTAATTGATTTTAAGGTTCACGTCTCAAACTTTATTTCTATTTTAATAGTCTTGACTCTTTTATAATAATTCTAAACACTGAAAATAAATAAGATCTTTAAGAAAATTTTTACTAAAAACGTGAAAAAATTACCATATATATGATTTATTATATCAGTAATCTAAATTTAATTAAATTTTTTTCTTCATTTTTAATTCTGTTGAGCTTTATTTGGCTTTGCAACAATCAAATTGTAAAAAAAATTTTTTTAAAGTCAGACAATCAATGATGATTAAGTATGTGCTAACTTTCAGTAATAAATGAATCATCAAGTGATTCACAAAATTTCATTTATAATGAATAGTCCTTCTGCAAAATTGGTATACGAATAAAATAGAAAAACCAAATTACTTTTAGGAATGTTGATTTTATTATCTGTTTTGCAATTTGTAGAAATTCAAATGCTTACCAATTTTTAGACTACTACATTTATATATTAACGATTTAACATCTTGTTTTAAATAATTATTTGCTCCAATTGAAAAATATCCCGTGATCTTTGTTATAATAGTTTGAATATATTCTTTTTAGCTTCTTCCTTTGCATCCAGAGTGTAGCTAAAAAATATAATAATACAATCATTAGTGTTTTGAAAATCAATAAAAGATGTATTTTAAATAAAATTGCTAAACAATTATTACGATTCAGGGTTTATAATAAAAAATAAGGGAGAGTGGTAAATGCAACAAGCAGAATCCAAATTGATCTAAGTGAAATTAGAGAATCAAGCAATTCTTTGATCATGACAAATATACTCGCCATGCTTTCTGCCCCCAACAGACCGAATGGTGAATAGATGCTCGACAGATTCACTGAATATCAAAAGAAGCACTTTAAAAAAATGAAAAAGGCAATAATTCGCTTAAAAAAAGAGCGAATCGAAAAAGCAAATGTCAAGGCAGCAGAAGCACTATAACCCCACTGGGTAGCCAGGAAATTCCTGATGGCAGCCCAGGAATCCCGCCCTCTCAGCAGCGGAGCAAGCCAAAAGCAAACTCCAAAGCGCAGAGTCTGAGGGGAAAAATCGCAGGTGTGCTCATAGTGCACTGCGGCCAGAGGGCAACAGACGGTGTCGATGCTCGGCGGGTGCCTCACCGAGGGGACGGGCGTTCGAGGTGCGGATGTAGGCCTCGGCGCGGCTCCTGGTGCTCCTTCGGGACAGAGGCTCTGGAGCTCCACGGGTAGTCGCCCAGCCGGGGACTGTCTGGCCTGCCTGGGCCTGCTTGCTGCTCGAGGTGCGTCGGGGCTCCGCTGCGCCGCGAGCGCGCGTGCTTAGCCGTGTGTGTACACTCGCGCGCCGTGACTGCCGTGAGGGAACTCGCTTGGCGTATATAACATGGCCAGTCGGCCAAAATGGCGGACCGTCTGTTTACGCCTTCGAGCTAAGACTACGCGGCCGCTGCGGAGTCGCGAGAGGTGCACGCGCACTCTTGCGCATGACCCGCGCCAGAGACGCAGCACGTAGATCAAGAGTGGCAACTGCAGCACAGCGGCTGTCGTGACTTCGTAAGAACGACAGGGGCCCTTCTCTCGATAAAACGATCAGTCATCATATCTTTGTCTAACTCTCACACTTTGAATCTTTTGTCCTTGTTTTTCGTACTCGTTTACCGTTGGAGAGCAACCCCCCTGGTCAGGGCACTTGTCTAACACATGCAATTTTGTATCGTTTGTCTTTGTCGGTCGTGCTATATATCTATCGAGAACAGCACGGGGCTCAGCCGCTCAGGTCGCAGGAGGCTGTCCACAATAGGTTCAGTTCCGTTCAATTGTTCAGATCAAGCTGCTCGTTGGCGCTACTGAACAAGGTGAGAGTTGGCAATCTACATCAATTTGATTCTTATGTTTATACGGACGTCTCATCGCGTAGAAGCATAAGAATAAAATTGATATAGATTGCCGACTCTCAACTTGTTCAGTAGCGCCAACGAGCAGCTTGATCTGAACAACTGAACGGAACTGAACAGTGAACTGAACCTATTGTGGTCAGCCACTGAAAAAAAAAACATCTATTACAGTCTTAGTCGCCACGGTGAATTCTGCTTTGCGTTACAAAAGCAATTCTTGCTTGGCAGTAAAGCCAAGATTTTCTTTTTAATTTCGAGCAGAATCTGCTTTACCTACAAAGCGGTAATAATCCGTCGGTACGAAGCTTTTATTGTGACATGCGTGATTCAATCTATTCT
>UXGC01002356.1:0-12152 GCA_900480045.1 Eurytoma adleriae
ATTTTATTTGACAAATGATGTGTAATTTTTGCAGAGAATAACGGTATAAATAAATCAAAGAAAATTAAAATCGCGCAAGGTACCTAATTCTTCAACCGAATTTCGAGTTGGTACCTTTTCCAACCGGTTTCCGTACCTTTTCCAACCGGTTTTCGAGTTCGTACCTTTTCCAACTGGGTTCCGAGTTGGTACCTTCAACAACCGGGTTCTGAGTTGGTACCTTTTCCAACCGGTTTTCGAGTTGGTACCTTTTTCAACTAGGTTCCGAGTTGGTACCTTCAACAACCGGGTTCTGAGTTGGTACCTTTTCCAACCGGTTTCCGAGTTGGTACCTTCAACAACCGAGTTCTGAGTTAGTATCTTTTCCTACGAGGTTGTGAGTTGATACCTTCTTCAACCGGGTTCTGAATTGGTACCTTCTTACTCGGGAGCGACGATTTGCCTTGGTTAAGTTTTTCAAAAATTGGGATCTACGATGACAATCTCGAACATTATAGAATATCGCTATCGCCATGTCAGGACTCTAAATATTTTTTAAACTACAATTTTTGGTTTCGTCGCACAAAATGCTTTACATGAAATCAGTCAGCCTAATTTAAGAAATGATCTTAAAATGAGAGAATAATGCAGTGGTATATTTTTTGGTAGTTATAATCACCATCCGTTTGCCATTTGTTCATAAAATTGAAAAAATTTGGCTAATCTCTTAACCAATGGTTGGTAATCAATATTCTATATTTCGTCAGAAAATAGGCCTTGCGGTGGTCCAACACTGCTGAATATTAAACATCACGAAAAGAGTCAATTTACGTCATTTATTATTTAGATAAAATATTCAACGTTGTATTATGCTTGGAATGTCAACAAATAGTACACAGGCAATAAGTACCTTACTTAAGGAAAATAGACTTGAACAGTAAAATTTTAATTGCAATTGACGTTAAGACATTTCAGTGCACAGTCCGCGTATTTTTATCATCCACTTTATTTTATTACTTTTTAAAACTAAATCGTTTTTACTTATCTATATTTCTTATTACTTATTGCGGATACTGTTTCATAAGCTATTAAATTTTTAATTATCGATGGTTCACCAACCGTTGGCTAATAGTTGATCAATATTTTTGTCATTCGTTGGTCCAAAAAAATGACTTACATTTAGTACTTGAACGAGCTACTTTGGTAGGATTATTTTTCAGAATTTGTCAAATTTGACCTAGATTTTGAAGGTCAAAAGGTCAAATAATCAAAATGAGCGAATATGTGTTCTCAATTCTGCGTTGAGTTATCTCCACAATGCCGTTTGATTTTCGTTTTTATGTATTTTTTTTCACTAGATATTAGACTTTGACAAAGAAATAATGAAAATAATACACTGCACTGCGAGGCATTTCTCGGACGATGGAAATGCTCCGTGAAATGCGAAGCGATGAGTAATTTTACCTGTCGCAAGGTTAAATAATTGAATAAAATGCACAGCTTGCACAAGCGGTCGTAATGGCAGGTTAATGCACTTGTGCGCAAGTAAAAGGGCATTTTATTACGTATTAGACTTAATTACATAAGCAAGGCTACTTTTTTTCACGATGACTTCATCTCCACCTCATTTTCTTAAATGAAATCATAGAATGTAAATGATCCTCTGATGAATTACGAACATTTTAACAAATGCTTTTTAATTATTTAAAATTTGTGTACGAGCAAAAAAAGAGCAGTTAATTTGAATCGGTACCATCAATTTTATTTAATACGAAGCGTTTCAATGTTATTCTCATCTGAAATTGTAATTAAAACGTATATACGTACAAAAACAACTTTTAATTACTTAGTTTTTTTTTATATATATTTTCATTTAATATCATGAATGAAAGATCGCAATCAACTAAAATTCAGAATTTCTATCGTTTGGCACGGAATATAACGAATAAATAATTGGATGAGCACTTTGTGACGCAATTCGTTAAGGCAGCTTTATTATCAACAATAATTTCACAATTAGCCACAGTCATTTTCGCATTTCTATTAATATCGATTTAATGGCACGACACGCTGGCCCGACAAATTGGCGTTCAGATTTTTCTTACAAAATTATTTTATTATTATTTTAAAAAAAATAAATATCCAGTCTCTTAATCGGAAACAATGAGCACGTCGTCCTCTTCCTTCTGGATCTGCTGGAGGGCGTACTTCGTCTCCTCGGGCATTTCGCACTTGGTGCCGGTGATGAGACGCCTCACCGGGGCCTTGAGCACGCGGAAGTTGACGTCCTCGGCGTCGAGCTGAGCCAGCTGGAAGCCGACGAAACGGTTTGTCAGCACCCACAGCTCCTCTTCCATGTTGGCGTGACTCGGCGGGATGACCTTCACGCCGTTGGCGTACTGCAGCCTCTCGCTGTCTTGAGCGACGATTTCCTAGAAAAATATTGTTTTTTTGGGTTATTCGTTTGATGTGACACGTTAGTGACTTCACAACTTTCTCGATGTAGTTCGCTAAGTCATATTTCACACGGAAAAAGTAAATAGTAGATTCTACTACTTACAGAGTAAATTTAGTTGTAAAATGTCAAGTTTATTTTAAACAACGTTAGATGTGTAGAATTTACTTTTTCAAATTGACGTAAAAGAACAAAAGTTTAAAAACCAGGTTCATGAAAAATATTGAAATTTGTGGTCTCCAGGTTACGCATCTCAGGTGTCAAATGGGATAATGATTTTTGTGACATCAACATTTGAAGGAAATGTAATATATTAACATAATATTCCATTTTTAAATTATAGGTCTCAAATCCCGTTAAAATTTTAGAAATGTAAGATCGGTATTATGATTGGATTAAGCTCTTACTATAAGAAATGTTAATTTTAATGATTTTACTTTTTTTAAACCATTAGATTCTACTAGTGCAAAACAGTAAGATTTGCTGTTTAATTTTTTCTATATAATCATCGACAGTTTTAAAGCAGTTTGTGACTATTACACTTTTACTACAAAATTTAAAATTAAAAGCAGATTATAAAAAGTCGATAGGATGGTTTATTTCAGTTTTGTGGATATGCTAAGGACGTATTGTCAAACTGATAGGTGATAGAATAGGTGTACAAAGCCCAAGTCTAGCCCAAGTCCTCTAGACAACGACCTACTTACTACTCAACGAAAACGCAAGTGAACGACCTCGCCAACTACTACACGCTTACATAAGAAACGGCGCACAACAACAACTAAAAAATATACTAACTGCACAGACATTGACAATCAGATAACATCAACTCCACTGTATGTCTTGGACAACAGCGAATTCGACAATACCGACTGGTCTAACTAGGACAATCAAGTTGCACTCATTGACAAATGCTTCGACAATTTTTTTTAAAACTGCCTTCGCCTACCAAACTAACATCAAAGCCCATGCAGCAGCTCAAACCTAAAACCTTATATACTAAAATTCACCTTATATACTGGTAACCAACCGGTTCTTCCTACTAGCCCTCCGACATTGCCTTCGACTTCTATTACAACGAAACGACCTTCACCAGTAAAAAGATTCATATCTCGATCGAGAAATCCTATTGACTTTATGATGAATCCACCAAAGATTAAGCATCCTAAAGTAATTCCTCGTTCTACTCCCCTACCAATAATCACTCCATCATTACCTATGAATACTAATTCGACTTCACAGCCAAATTCTTAAAATGTTAAAATAACTCCACAGTGCGTTCTAACATTACCTCAATTATCATACCCCTCCTCTAGTAACCAACCAATTCTACCTACTCTTCCTACGACATTGCGTTCGACTTCTATTACAATCAAACGACCTCCACCAGTCAAAAAATTTATATCTCGATCGAGTAATCCTATCGAACTCATCCACCAAAAATTAACCATACTAAAGTAACTCCAATCTCTCAAATTAATAAAAAAAATGCCTACACCTCTCACACAGACATTGAATCCTGTTCAGCCGCCCAAACCAAAACCAAAAATCTTGCGCATACAAGTTCTTAAAACTCGCGTTAAAATTTTACTTTTGCCCATTCCACCAAGTTCAACCACAAATCATAAATCTTCGTAATAGAATATTTTTTCAATTACCAGACCCATCGTCTTTTAAATATATTCCGACTATGACCCGTTCAAACAGGGTTGTATATAATTAAGACAATAGTTATTAGTGAAGACAAATTTTAATTTAATTGACTACACTTCAAAATGTTGAATGTTGTATTTATGTAAGGTAGGTCGCATTTTATTGTACTAATATATTTTATCTTGAACCAAATGAACTTAAACATTGTTTGTTTCTTATGGTTGTTAAAATTACTCAGAGTAATTAAATGTTATTACCTCCAGTTTTATTCAATGTAAAATTTTAGTACGACTTCTTAATTATTTTTGTATTAAACGCATTTCAATCGCCGGTCGTTGCACTCACTGTAATGTCGCTGAGCAAATTTCCCGGCTACTAAAATGTGCTTTACGATCGTTAAGTGTAAAATTATTTTAAAGGATTTTGCGACCAATGACTGTATTGTAAATAATTGGCGAGTTATTGAAATAACGCTGGTAGTACCTAATAAACATTAAACATTTTCTCGCAAGAAAATTCCATTTGTTTCCAATATTTACGAGCATTAAGTCATTGAAATTTTTATGAAAGTTATAAATATCGGTTGAAAAGTAAAAATTAATTTTTTTTTATTATCCTTGTGCTTTTAAGTTTATCGTGTAAAAAAGTATGGATCGATTATTTAACCATTCGCGATAAAATTTTATTTTCTATCAAAGATATAGCGACGGCATTACTAATACATTACGTACGACTTTATTAATCGCGCTGAGCATAATGTATTATATTACGATAATCATTAATTCAATTGAGTCTTATGTTGCAGTATAATAAATAATATTTACGATACGATGATCAGATAAATTTGCATGACTGATTGTGCACAAAAATGTATATTTTATTGTAAAACATTGAACAATTTTTCTTGAAACAAATTATTTTTCTTATACGGATTAGAAATTTCCAACTGACTATCTAACAGATGCATCTATCTGTATACAATTTGTGACCTAACATAAATAATTAGTATTGTGCAACCGGTATTGCTGCAAAATCAATGCATCTACAACAGCAGTGTAAAAAGATACGTTCGAGCCTATACGTGCACATAAATGAGTATGCGCAATTTTTCTGTTACTACTTTTTATATTATTACTTCTGCAATAACTATTCTATTGCGGCGTCTGCAGACTATTAACTTTAAATGTAAAGTTAATGCTCGTCCATTCTAAGAAATCACCCACGATTCGAAAAAAATAAACTGCTTCACGCGCCTATAGCATATTTCACGGTCACAAGTTGCAGTAGGAAACAGTAAAAGTGGCGTTCAGTAGATCTGGTCTAGGCGCAGACCATACACTTTATATACACTTAGCAACGGCGCGTCAAAAGCGGTTATCGGTTGTATCTTGAAATGTAAGTGTAACCAAAAAAGTATAAAAATAAAAAACTCTAAATAAAAAAGTAAATATTTTAAAATAAATTTCAACCGGCTGCGATATATGTTTAAACTCAGAGATACGGCCTTTTAAACAATTAATTTCTGAAAGACTACTCTTTTCACCAACTATCTAAAGTTGAATTAGTGAAAATCCACTACAATTAGTGGAATTTCTCTAAAAAATAGAAACAAGTTCTGCACTATTCAGTAATTAGTGGAGCAAGTTTCACTAATTTTAGTGTTTTTTTACTAATTCAACTTTAGAGAGAAGAATCCTTAAAATTCAGAATCATTAGTTTTCATGGTTGATGAGCAGGTACACATTGACTTGAGAAGAAATGTGAAATTCTGTCTGATAGAATATTAAAAAATAGTCAACACATATATGTTTTCTTTTTTAATTTTAATATTTATTGAGAAGGATATCGCCTGTTCAAATATTTTGTGATAGTGTGGTCACCACGGCGCAGTATATCTAAATCGTGTATGATCATGAGGTCAAATGGCAATTTCAACGAGCGATATCTTTATCAATAGACGTAGAATTTAGAAAATAAAAATATGCAATAGAATCTAAAAAAAATTTATTGTTCTCATATATACTCACAATATTTTCCTTAGTCAGCTCCCGGTATCGGTTCCAGCAGGCAATGGCGATTTCCTTGGTCATACCTAGGAACAGGGTTCCCTCGGATGAGAAAGCCTGACCGACTGCCTGGCTGCTCAGTACGTTTCTAGCGCCTAGGTACTTGATGGCGTCGCCGTAGGTACTGCGTTTGACCACCTGAGTCTCCGCGGCGAACAGGTCATAGGAGGCCAGAGCGTGGAAGTAGAGGAAGCGCGACTCTCCCGGGAAGATTCTTGGCGATACGTCCATGCCGACGATTCCACCGGCCAGATCTAGGCTGTGATTGCCCACTGTGATGTGCTTGGCGTCTTCGTTGTGGCGGTACGTCGCGCTCTCCAAACGGAAGAGGCGCACACCGTTCCATACTACCAAACCTTCGCCTATGGGATCGGCCATGTATACCTGAAAAAAAAAATAGTTGCTTTCGGTATTTGGTGCGATTGTGTATGTAATTATATGTAGCATTGTACATCGAATTGGATACAGTACTGTGGAATTAGTATTTTTGGAAATCGAAATGTTATAGACATTTTTAAATTTTGTTGCCATCTCTAAGTTTGATTATTGACTTCAATACATTGTAACAAAATTGTAAGGGATAATTTTAGACTTTAGTTGTATTTTAGTTCTAATGATTTTAAAGTTGGTTAAGTTCAAATGTGTATAGACCACAAAGAAATCTGTACTTGGATTTAAAAAACCTCAAAATAAAGATATTATAATCTTCATTAAGATTTAAAGTAAATTAAGTATCTGAAGATGAAATTTACTAAAAATTAGTATTTCAAGATAAATTATAAATATAATAGTAAATACTAATTTGAAAATTCCTTTACAGATTGACAACACTGCCAAAACGTCGTTATAAACGAGCAATGGATTGACTCAAAAATGGTATTCGTATTTCAATTTCGAACGAGAAATAATTAATGTTTAACATTTCGACCAAGTTGAAACGTAAGAAATAATCGATAGACTTACGGTGGTGTTTTCACAATAAGGTCCTTCGGTTTCTACAATTGGGGTAGCCAGTAGGGACTGTCCTTCCTTGTTTCTAGCAACCTCATTGGGAATTTTGATTCTGTTGATCAGGCGATTGGTTTTCAGGTCAAAGGACAACAACTGAGATGGGCAGTTCATCTGACCTCCTTCCAGGAACCCGGTATCCAAAACCCATAATCGTTCGCATTCGTCAATCTGGACACAATTCACATTTTTATTTGAAGCTTCTTCAATTTGCTAAATTCAATTTTGAGAAATTCTACATTTCTAAGATACTTACCGCTATCCTGTACACATTGGTGATTGAGTCGCAATCGCCTTTCTTGAACCAAGACCAGTCAGGGTAGGGTTTCACCAAAGGCCCTGATGGCCCGAATTGTTCAGTAATTGTAGCTAGAGTTGCTGGAACTCCCTCCATTCCAAGGAAATTGATGAAAACACGGCCATCTATATGGTAAATTTTTAAATTCATAATTTACCTTAGAACAGTTTAGAACAATCCCATGTAGAAATTATTTATTTATTTTACTTTCTAAGAAAAAAGAGATATTACAATATCTGTACAATTTTACAGATTATGAACAAAATTATCTTCCCTTATAGAAAATTTTATATACAAGCTAAAATTACTAGAGTGAAATTTCACTCTTATTCTGGTGTTAAATCAGCAATAGAGTCAAATTTAAAAATTACTCTATGATCTATCCTTTCTCTTTATATTTGAGTGAAAAGTCTCTCTACTTCACTTTAATCGAAGGAGTTAGCTTCAATCTAGTCTTCGAGTGAAATTTTGACTCCAATGGAGTCAATTTCATTCTAGCCAATTTAGCGCGTAGATTATATCCAAATTGTACATAGTTATTGGATTAATTAACGGACTAAACCCCAATGACTCAAATCTGATCTACAACCCCTTTAGGGGTGTGAAGTGTCATAACAACGATACCTCATATTTAAGAGGTTGCAGATCCAATTTAAAATTTACAAATAAAATACGAATGATTTTTTATACCGAGTAGATGAATGACTATATACAATTTGAAAACAAGTTGCATTGAATCTTTCTACACGAGTAGCTAAAATGTCTGCCCTACAACGAGGCGTTTAAATCCGAATCCACAGTTCGCTTTTAAATAAACTGACTAATTACCTTTGGATTTATCCACATCCATGGGCAGTACGCGAGAAAAATCGTAAGCCCCGCTCTGGAGGGCTTCTTGCCTCGCGGCCTCGGACGGCCATAAATAGTCGACGAACTTCCACTCGTAAGCCGTGTCCATGTATCCCGCCGAAACCAGGCACGCGCTGGCGGCGAGAACGAAAGCGCACAGGAGCGAACGCATGGCGCTGTTTATTCCCGTTTCGAAATAAAAAAAAAATCGCCCAACCTTCAAACCAGCTGCGAAAAATATTTTTTATTCATTATTAAAACAAACGCGCGTGTTCCATTTCGCAAAGCCTGTCGAGATGAATTCGTTAAATATTTTTTACCAAATTTATATGGTTGCGTTTTTAAATGAATTTGCACTGTTGTACCGCGCGTGCAATTTTTTCGGATCTTTCGAGTGCAGAAAACCGTATTAATATAAAAAAAAATATAGATGAATTTAATTTTTTTAATATTTTGATGTTAAATTATACCTATAGGTCTGTATTATTAAGGTGCAAAAAATAGTAGTCAAAAATGAGTTTTAACAAATTTTGTAAATATAAATTGATCACTTTTAGCAAAAAATTTTAAATACCGTAATGAAAAATTAAATTTTTAGCGAACTGTTCCTCATTTTAATTTATTAAAATTACGTGAATTTTCTCGCGTACTTTTTTCTTCAAATTGGCGTAGTCGCAGTTTACATAAATTAAGCACACTTCGGTGCTTTCAAAGCGGATCAGATTTTCTAAAAATACGGAGAATATTATCAGATATTCACTGAATAATTCATGATCTTTTAATGATTCATATTCCAAAGTGTGCCGTATAACTGTTCAAATAATCCAATGACGAAAATCACGTTAATGATAGTCATCATTTCACATCTGTAAATTTTCTGCTCATTGAGTAGTAAAGTATTCGGGGTAATCGGCAGTAATTATTATTGCAGAAATATTGCCACTGATAAAAGTTAATGAACTTTACCAATGCTCTTTTAAGAAAAATCAATTTTTGATAAAAATTGATTCGTATTCGTTTTAAATTTAATTACGGATTCTGTTGAAATATAAAGAAACGTGAAATTGTTAGCATGATGAAGATTGCAATGTAAAACAAATGTATCAAAATTTTTATTAAAAATTTGTTATTTATCTTCACAAATTTGATTAAAATGCATGGCGGTATTTTTTAGGAAAATAAATACGTAATAATAAATTGAAAAACAAATTAGAAATTACATTTTGCATTAATTCTTCACCGAGATTTTTCCGATATGTACAGAATCTATTTGTTTTTCAACAGCAACTGCGAATATAACTTCGTATAAAGCTTTCAAATTTGATTTAAAAACTATTTTCTCATCAACTATCAACTGTATCTGAAATATTGAGGTTTTCCAAAAATTATTGTTTACTTTAAATGTATTTTAATTGACCATCTTTTTATATAATAATTTCTTTTTTCCTTGAATACTTTAAACTTAAACTCTTTTTAAAAAAATTGATTCATAATTTTTAGTGTGGTCTTTTCTTAAGATCAAAATAATGGACAAAAAGAATTTTATATTTCTATACTTGAAAGAATATAAAAATTTAAAAATATTTTTTCGATATATTTTAAAGCTTTTGTATCTTTTTCTGACACTCACTTTCTCCAGTTATAGTCACTAATGGTGAAGCTAAGGAATAAATTTTATTGTAAAAATTTATTTGTAAGTAATTTTTATTACTGAATTCAAGTCAGCATCATAGGATTAAAAACGGACTAAGTAAATTATGAAAATACGACGACTTTTAAACTAATTTTTGCCTCACACAATACGAAGGATAAAAATGTGTTAAGAGTAAATTTAAATGTAAATCTCTAGAGCTTTTGAATGATCTTCGGCAGAGTTTTCTACGATAATTAGACCGCGAGATTTCAAACATTTTAGAAATTAAATTTTTTTATAATTGAGCTTAAACATTAAAAGAAAAAAATTGAACAATAAATTGAAAAAAAAGAAACATTAATTTTTTACGCAGTGATGTTTACTTTTAAAACAAAATAATGTACTTCCATGAATTTAAAATACATGACGGACTTACTATTTCAATTTTTAATGCAATGAATTTTGGTTAGTGTAATTAGTTCATCACTGCCGATAATATTTTTCCTTATTTTATCGATTCAATCGGAAAAACACTATTCATTTCGTCAAAATCAATCAGATCATCCGTCGCGAAAAATATAAAAAAAATCACACCTCGCTCTGTTTATAAATTTGGTAAAAAATAATCTGGCGAAATTTGATAATTCACAATCGGCTCTCACATTACCTCACTTGAAGCTGGTACAACTCGCGCTATCTGCTCGCGTGTGTCACGGGCGATCCGCTCGGTGTCGTGACTCCACAGCGATTGAGCCGCCTCGACGCGCTGGCGGTTTATCGTCTCCCGACTCTCTCACACCATCCCAAACATTTGTACAAACATGAATTTTTCAATATCTACATTCGCGCTCGCTTTGGGGATTTACGACGTTTGCGCGCGCGCGCTGGAAGATTAACGAGCGACTTCGCGCTCGGCAATAAAAACACGGACGAGTGGCTATCTAATAGGGGCATTTTATCGAAACTATGTTATGGAGCACGAATGAAGGCTGATGGGAAAAATCATGTGGGTTAAACCAACGCCAGCTCGAATTATTTTTCTTGGCGTAATCGCGGAAGTAGAGGAATGTTTATTTGTTCTTTGATGATCCACGCGTCGTTTCAAGGACTAGAAAATATAATCTTTTTTTCCTGAAACGATTTATAATAATTGTAGGTAAGAGTGATAGGTATATGTACGTTATAAGAGGATAGTACTTAGTGGTGATCCACTACATTTAAAAATAATAAAAGATAATTATATCTTCACAAATCTTGATCAGCTGGTGAAACATTGATTTAAATTGATAAGGAGTATAAGTACTGAATATGAGGAATAAGGGTACAAGTCGTGTGTATAAAAACAGACTATTTCTATTTACTCACATATTCTTTCGTTTGTAAAGTCTGTGCTTTCTGATATTTTTTAAAAAAGTTAAACCTAGTTCTTTCCGAGATTTATGTTTCACTATCGCGACGAAAGGTAGAGATAATTTTGTTGTAAAAATTGCTGAAATAAGCATATTAAACAACTAAGCGTTTCTTAAATCTTCTGTGCGTGCAGACGAGCTAACTCGACCAGAATCAGAGCATACATTCAATGTTTTTAAATTTAGTTCTTATATTATAAATCTGAAGTATATAGACTCGTAGCATTTAAAAAAAAATTAATTGAATTATATTAACAATTCACCCTAGAAAAAAAGTGCCAATTCTTGCATGTATCTTTTTCACCAATTTTATGACTGTAAAATAAACCACTACGCGAAATATGACAAATATTTGTCATATTTTAGGGAGAAATATCGTTTCAAATGCTGTTAAATGGTCTCTTTCTATTAGACATATTAAATGTAAATTTTTCTTTCCCTGCAGTGTATTGCCATTCAAAATTTATAATCTGAAAATGTGGAAGAGTGAAAAACCACTCGATTCGAGTAAAATCTAAGCCAATCAGTGACTCAATTTTTTCTGAAAAAGAGTGAATTTTTTAATTGTTCCACTCTTCTGTATTTTGCGAGTATTTAATGCTAAAATTAATACGTAAAAATTTGAAAAAAAAAGAAAATGTATAAACATACAAAATACACTGAGAGGCCGGCGTGAGTAAAATTTAAAAGTTGGTTGGTAAAAATTACCAACCACGTGAGTAATTTGATCACAGACTGCCAAAAGGGGACTAATTATTATTTTAGCTAGTAATTTTTACCAACTAACTTGTACTTTTTACCA
>UXGC01002357.1:0-12147 GCA_900480045.1 Eurytoma adleriae
TTCCCGCTCTTTCAGAATCTGAAGTCAAAAATAGGGGTTCGTATTTAAAAAAAGCAAAGTTGACCTTGAAATAACATTGAAGGTCAAGTCCAAGGTCAAACTTAAGGTCATCATTTGAATCCTCGTTGAAAATTACTTAAAAAATAACCTTGACCTTTTTCAGAAATACTTTACCTGACAAAATATACAGCCGTCCCGGGATTTAATTGTCACCCTGTAGTATATCTCAAAGATGTTTCATTTTTATCTTAATAATTATAATGTATTACTTAATTTAAATTATTTTTTTAAATAAAAAGTACAGGAAAATAATAATTTAATCGCAAGTTGATTTGAATAATTTAAATCAAAGTGTTAAGAGAGGGTACAATCAAAAGATTAAAATTTCCTTATCGCACAGTAAAGATATTCGATCTGCATAACTGACAGATATAATTGATTGAAAATATCCAATGAAGTTAAATTGTGAATAATAATGTATTTTATGTGAATAGTTGGTCACTTATTCAATAAGAGAATTACTTTTGATATTTGAAGTATGTACTATTCTAAATTAATTTTATATCTTCAGATTTAGATGGTAGAGTTAAAAACTAACAAGAACACCACATCTAAATAACTAAAGTCGATAATTATTTTAATTTTAAAAGATAATAATTAACATTCAGTCACGTCTGTTTCCTTATCTTCCTTCTTAGTCAGCTGTGCTTAATCCGACCGAATTAAGTTATCAAAGGGGGGAATGAACTTCTTAAATGAAATAATAGCTTCCAAATGCCATTCACCGCAAGAACGTCGAAAAGGAGCGATAACCAGCGGGGAATTTCATCCGCGCCTTGAAAAGTGGCAGATTGACGGCGGCGCGGGCCTTCCCAGGAGAGATCCTCTCTTGTCATTCCGAGGCGGGTGAGCCGTGTTCGCCAGGATTCCCCCCTGTAGCGAACGAGTCTAATGAAGACGTTTGCACACAGCTCGAGAGCCGCCTACACGTACGGTGCATATATTTGCGAGGCCGAATGCCCGCCTTACGCTGCGTCACTACGTGACGTAGGCGCGCCAATAGGCAGGCAAGAGCGCCAAACCTGTTCTTGTAAGCTGCTCGCTTTGTTTGACTCGATTTTTTTTCCAATCGAAGCGAGTAATTTTAATATTTCCGAGAAGAGAGGGTTTCAAAATAGAACACGTAATTTCCAGTTAACTTGGAAGGCTTTTAAAGATTTTAGAGGAAAAGTTAGTGAACTTGGTTTCTTTTTTTAAATAGCGCGTTTTATAAAAAAAATTAAATTAAGGTAATAAATTTATGGTTCGTAAAGTGGGTATTTTATATTTATAAATGCAATTTTTTAAAAAGCAATTTTCTATTTTTGCGTTTCTACAAAGAGAACTTTGTGCGCTCCGTGGCTGCATTAGTGAACCACTCACTATTGACTTAGTGTTTTACAATCGGCTTTAAATATAATATTTAAGAACTATAACAAAAAATTTGCTGGAGCATAAAGTCGAAACATTTCCCAGGAAATCCCAGCTTTCCGGTAATCTTTTAAAATTTGAGAAGAAAAGACATTTAATTTATTTTAATGAAGAAAACAGAAAAATTTTAAAAAGAATTTTGAATTGAAAGGAAATGTGTTAAGAAAACAAGAAGAACTTTAAATTGTAATTTTTTGAAAAAGGAATTAAATGAGGACAATAGGTATATTAAAAAGGATAATACTTAAATGCTTTTAAAAATAAATATTTATTCAAACTGTTCTCACCACATCGTTACACTTTTTTAATGTTATTCACACTATTTTCGATACGAAAGACAGTCTCACGTAATTGCGTATACAACGGTATACATTCAATTGGAAATCATTCATTCACGTCGATAAATTAATAAAACTTCTAACAGCATGATGATTAAAATTTATCTTTGGAGATTACGGGTGATTTGCTTGTAAATTCGGTGGGTGAAAAATCGTCCAACTTGTCTGCTCCTTCCTCGGCAAAACAGTCTCGCTCGCGGAGAAAGACACATTAGTTCCTTATGGACTCCTCTGACAGGACATTAGGGTACAGAATGCTCTTCTTCCGCTTTCCGTGCAGACGCATCGGTTGCACTCGCTGTAGAAAGCTTTTCCGGGCGTGCAAGCATCGCCCTCCTTGTACAGAGCTGAAAGCCATTAGGGGCATATTTTAAAAATTCACTTTTAACGATTACGATGTTGCGCGGTACAATGGGCTTATTAGTTCGTAGTAAAACTGTTATTTACTTCTTTCTTTTAGAGAATTTGGTATCTGCGAAATTTTGATAGGGGTAAAAAGTTTCGAGAGTACTTACGCCCCCAATTTTCTTCATTAGTCACTTCGTACATCGCCTTGAAGTTACCCAGACATATTTTGTAGGTGCAGGCAGCTTCAGTCCCGTACTTATTGCAAACGCAAGTGTTGCAGTCATCTGGGCTGAATGCTTTTCCAGGCTCGCAGAACTTGTCTGAACAAAAAATGAATGTGTATAAGTAAATAAAGTTTATTTAATTATGGAAGATGTAATTATTCGTTTGCATAACTATATGATTACCATTTTGGGATGTGCGGGTTAAGGCCAAATCTTTGCGAGATCCGTCCTTGTTCCAAACGTCTTTGTCGCAGAACATCGTGGTACAGAAGAAGTTTGAACCATCTGCTAAGCAGGTACACAAATTGCAGTAGTCATTGAAGGTGGTACCAGGGGTACAAACTTGTTTGTTCTCTGAAAATAAAATAATTACCAATCAAATTTTATTAATAAAAATTCATATTTTGCTAATCTTAATTTATAAATTAGATCATTACCACTTTGAGATTTGTGAGTTAATGCAGGTTGTTTAAGGGTCCCATCCTTGTTCCAAACATCTTTGTCGCAGAACATCATGGTACAGAAAAAGTTCGAACCATCAGGTAAACAAGTGCATACGTTGCAGTAGTCATTGATGGTGTCACCAGGCGTACAAACTTGTTTGTTCTCTGAAAACAAAATAATTATTAAATACACTTTTTTAAAAAGGAATGTACCGATTATAATTTTTATTTACAAGTGAGATAATTACCATTTTGGAGATTTTGAGCTAAAGTAGGAGAGTCTTTGCGACTGCCATCCTTGTTCCAAACGTCTTTGTCGCAGAACATGATGGTACATAAAAAGTTCGAACCATCAGGTAAACAAGTGCAAACGTTGCAGTAGTCATTGATGGTGGCACCAGGCGTACAAACTTGTTTGTTCTCTGAAAAAAAATAATTATTAAATATTTTTTTTTTTTTTTAAGAATGTACCGATTACAATTTTTATTTACAAGTTAGGTAATTACCGTTTTGGAGATTCTGAGCTAAAGCAGGAGAGTCTTTGCGACTGCCATCCTTGTTCCAAATATCTTTGTCGCAGAACATGATGGTACAGAAGAAGTTCGAACCATCAGGTAAACAAGTGCATACGTTGCAGTAATCATTGATGGTGGCTCCAGGCGTACAAACTTGTTTGTTCTCTGAAATTAAAATAATTATCAATGATAACGTAGACGAAACATCATCCAGATTGTTATTCTTAATTTATAAATTAGGTAATTACCACTTTGAGATTTGTGAGTTAATGCAGATTGTTTAAGGGTCCCATCCTTGTTCCAAACATCTTTGTCGCAGAACATCGTGGTACAGAAGACGTTTGAACCATCTGCTAAGCATGTACACAAATTGCAGTAGTCATTGAAGGTGGTACCAGGTGTGCAAACTTGTTTGCTCTCTAAAAATAAAATAATTACCAATTAAATTTTATTAATAAAAATTTATATTGCTATTCTTAATTTATAAATTAGATCATTACCACTTTGAGATTTGTGAGTTAATGCAGGTTGTTTAAGGGTTCCATCTTTGTTCCAAATATTTTTGTCGCAAAACATTATTGTACAAGCATACGCCGAACCGTCGGCTATGCATGAGCATACATTGCAGTAATCGTGGTATGTGGAACCTGGTGTGCATTTTTGCTTTTTATCTGCAACTAATTAAACAAAGTTACCTTATCTAATCCTTTAATTTATTTCTTCAAACAAACATATTTCTATGCCTTGTTGGTTTTCTCTTTTAAATTTGAGAAAAATGTTTACAGAGCAAGGCACACCAGTAAATAAAACTTACGATCTTGGGCGGAATCGATGCGGATAATATTTGTTTTCCCTTTAGGAGGACAGGCCATATCTGTGCAAGCTAGGATCTTTCCATCGTTTGAGCAGGAGCACGTATTACAGTCCATTTTGAAATACGTACCAGGACTGCACTCATACTCCGCTGAAAATTTTTTAAAATCACAATTTTGAATAATTCCATCCATTTAATTTTTTATAGCTTACATTAAAAAAATGAGTGCAATGAAAAATCTATAATCTAACAAATTTCCAGAGAAGATTTTGACTACACTGAAAAAAAAAGTAATTTCAACTAAAAATTTCTCTGAAAGTATTAACTGAATTAGTTAAAAAAATGTGTTCTTATTTAAAACAATATTTAGTTGATTCGAAGAAATTATTTAGTTGGCACCCCTTAAAGGCACATTTAGTTGAAACTATTAATTTTTTCAGTGATGGATAAATTTTCTAATGAAAATTTTTAGTAATATTCGTGAAAAATAAATATATGTTCGGCTGTTTTACCTGCGACGCAGGTAAGTGCCAAAGAAATGCAAGCGAGTAGCTTCATCATGGTGCTCGCAAATAGCGTCCTGCAGATCCGCTGTTCCCTTAACTTTTTGACAATAAAATGTAACAAATTATTAATTCGCATGCATTTATATACCCGTCTCGAGTACTCTGCTTACAGTGCATTGAGGTAAAGATTAAGCTAAGCGATTGCTTATCTTGAGAATCGAATTCGCTGTTTTCGAGGATGCGAATAACAGATATGCCTAAAAAATCTTGAAACAACACTCTAGATTTTTCGATATTCATCATAGTACTTTAGAATGGCTTTGATGTCGAGTGGGTATCGAAATATTCCAAAAGTACATCTTGATTTTTTGAACCTATAGTATTATTCCATTTTAGACACTTAATTTGTATAATTGAAATATCTAAAGTAACGTGTAGGGGAGAGTTGCCTAGTATCGATGTCCTAAACATGTACAATTATAATCAGATAAGTTTTCTTTTCCCTTTCATAAAACACTATTTAAAAAAATTTTAACCTTATAATCTTTTTCTTCTCGTTAATTCTTTTATTATCTACGTAATTTTTAATTACAGTGGATAAATACTTTGTGATGTTCTTTATTTTGTTCAGATGCAGAACATATTTCAGATGCAGTTGCACGTCGGAATTTTCTACATTTTTCTTTGTAAGTGGCAACCAGGTTATATTATTATTATACAATAACGAAGGATCTTTCAGTCTCGATCGTTTCGTTGGAACGAAACATCGAGGACTGAATTTTTAACCAAATTTCTCTCTCTCTCTCTCTCTCTGTCTTCTGTAGCCAAGGAGAAAATGAATCACTATTATTTAATTTGAGGTTTGTAATTATTTTCTTTTGCATAAAATATATCTAAACTTTATCTAAACTTTGCTCGTTAGTCTAGAAAAAGTTTATATAAAGCTTTATAAAAGTTTAGATGAAGTTTAGATGAAGTTTAGATGAAGTTTAGATGAAGTTTAGATGAAGTTTAGATGAAGTTTAGATGNNNNTTAGATGAAGTTTAGATGAAGTTTAGATGAAGTTTAGATGAAGTTTAGATGAAGTTTAGATGAAGTTTAGATGAAGTGTAGATGAAGATACATGTAACTTCACCCCAAATTTATTTATTTTTACGCGGGTCATAATTCTAATTAATAGTTATTTTCTCGTTTTTTTCCATTGATACTCAGGGAACTCAGATGCTGAAATGTGGAACAAAAGAGTTAAATAAATGCATATAAAATTTTCTGTACAAAAAACTATTTTGCATAGAAATTTCAAGAAATACACAAAACTTGCATACATAAGCGGGTTAAATACATGAGTTTAATTAGAAGACATAAGTTTTAATTAGTTCTTCTTAAATTGAAAAATGAAAATCATAAATTGGAAACCTTAATTTATAAGATAGAGTAAGGTCATATTATAAGGTCATATCGTAATTATTTGTAATATTCAATTTTTCCAATGTGTAATAAAGCACTACTGGATGTTGAAGAATATAATTTATTTAATTTATTAATATGCTTTAAATTATAAAATAATGGAAAAATTTTGTTTATGACAGTTAGTGTAAAAGAGTAAACAGATTAGACAAATAATCTTTTTCCGATTAGTAACTTTTTTTATATCGATGTCATGAAGTAACAATATAATAACTGATCATACTTCGGTTTAGATAAAACTCTTTATCATATTTTGAATAATTTATTTGTTCCCTACAGGATTTATCTTTCATTACAATTATCAGTGATATAATAAATTTAAAAATCATTGGAAATTAATCAAGTGATTTAAAGCATACGAGCATATATTAGTGAATTACTTAACAAGTTATCCTGTACAGTAAAAATAAAATAATGGGTGGATGTAAAAATAATATAATTAATTAATTATAATTATAAATTTGGTTCTGGAAAATAATAATTTTCGTTGAAATTTAATGAGGAAAATGGATATAGGAAAACAAATGCCTGTATGAAATTACTATATATATTTTCGATAATTAATTCTTATTACAAAAATTACAATTTTTTCTTTTATACTATTCTAATATTATAGATAAAATAAGTGTTTTGAGAAAAATAAAATGAAAAATTATTCTTATGTTAGTTAATAAATTTCGCTTTATTAGAAAATTAATTAATCCCTTTTGAAATTGAATCTTTCGAGTTTCATTGTACCGTCTGGGTTCCAAATCTTCTTATCGCACGCCATTAAGGTGCAACCAGCTGACTTGCCGTCGGTTGAGCATTTACACGAATTGCAATATCTTTTAAATGAAGAACCAGGTTCGCAGATTTCTTTGTTTGCAAAAGTAGAAAAATCGATTATTTAAAATACTTCTTTTTTTATTTTGAATTTTATTTGAGAAAATCGTTTATTAATTTACCTGATCTAGTAACCTTGGGGCTCTCAAGATAAGTTATGATTCCTTCATATTTTGCACAGCTCTTTAAGGTACACCATCCAATTTCACCTCTTTTTGTGCAGTAGCATGTATTGCAGTCTAACAGAAAGTTTGTTAACGGTATGCATTTTACATCCCTGGCTGAAAATAAAAAAATTATGCTTCAATAACAAATTGTATTTATAGATAATTTATACAAAATTGCATGTAGGGATAAACTATTCTTTGGCTTCCAGACACAAGGACTTTATTAATTACTAGTATATAAATTAAGTTGTAAGCTCGAATGGCGAAAAATAATTTCAAAATCTACATTCAAAATTATTTAACTACAGCATAATAATTTTATAAGGCACTTATAAAGACATTTTTTTCTGGTCATTATGCCTGGAGCTTTATTAACAGTGTTATTATTTGGGATGAAAAAATATTTTTTTATTCTTTCATATGTTCTTGTAATTTATTGTATTGAGTCAATAATAAATAAAACTTACCATTTTGGGAGGATTTTAGTTTAGGAGGACAGGCCATATCTGTGCAAGCTACGGACTTTCCATCGTTGGTGCAGGTGCATGTATTGCAGTCTATTTTGAAACTAGCACCAGGAGTGCATTGATACTGCGCTGAAAAATTATTTTAAGCGCAATTTTCAACTATTAATGGTATTGCCCACAATTTATGCACAGTTTACAATTAAAAGAATTTGTACAGTGAAAAATTGAATGTCTACTGAATAAATAGTAGTTTTAACTAAATATCTGAATGTACTTAATTTATTAGTTTAGAAAAATGTTTAGCTGCAACGAATCATGATTCAAATAAATATTTAGTTGGCACCCTTTAAAGGAATATTCAGTTAAAACTATTAATTATTTGTTTTTTGGTGATAAATAAAGTTTCCTTACAATTAGTAATGCAGTGAAAAATAAAAATGTATTTGCAGTTATTTAAACCAAAAATATATTTTTTTTTGTTCTTCAATATGTTCTTTCCAATTTATTGTGTTGGCTCATTACCAATAAATAAAACTTACGCTTTTGCGTGGGATTTTCTTCAAGAGGACAGGCCATATCTGTGCAAGCTACGATCATTCCATCTTTGGAACAATAGCAGGTATTACAGTCTATTTTGAACGACGTACCAGGAGTGCACTCATATTCCGCTGAAAAAATTTAAAAAACATAATTTTCAATAATAAATTGATGATATACTACATCGTTTGTTTGATAACTTATTATATTGATGTCGCTTTTGGAACATCTATTCCCGGTATATAAAAACATTGCAAAATTCCATAAAATTTTAATTGATAATTAACCATTGATTATTGTTTATTGAAAAAAAAAAATTCATATGAAGAAAATATCCATGAAAATTAGCAAAAGAAACTTTAAAATGATGAAATTACCATTAGCACTAGTGGCCACAGTAAGAACGACGAAAAGTATGAGTAGCTTCATTTCGACAAGCTGAAGAATCTACTATTTCCTCACTATTCACAATAAAAACAAATTATGAAACAGATGCGTTTCAACCTCCTTTAAATACTCAAAGTTCAACGGGTAGTTCAACGAACTCTTTTAGCTAGGCTTGGATACTGAAACTAGAACTTTAGGAATGGGTAACATTTTTCTGGAGAGTGGGAATAGATAAAGCACACAACCTGCGGGAAATAAATTCATTTATTTATCAATACCCTATGATGTAACTCAGATTAATACCAGCATTTATTAAAAAATAAGTCTGTAGGAATGTTAAAACGTCTGCAATAGGACTGTCAGTGCTATCCTAGTTCTTTAGCTGCATCTTAGTTCCTAAGGGTCTGAGCATAGAAAACGGAATAACCATAATTTTAAGGTACAATGAATAACCATAAGAAATTTATATTGTTTGTATATCTTTATATCTATACGTGGAATGAGATATAAGATATAGCATTAGGCACAAGGTTTTATGTCTTAATATTCCTCGTTTATATATATTTATACAAAATATCTAAATTTCTTGTGGTTATTCCTTATGTCTTAAAATTATGGTTATTCCGTTTTCTATGCTCAAGCCCTAAGGTCCCTTGCAATAAAATACTAGTTATAATTATTCTGCATGAAGATAATTCCGTATTTTTCAGTGAAAACTAAATTTATGTTAAAATCATTGTAACAAATAATTAGTGACTAAAAATGTTCAAAAGAAAATTTTTATTCAGTTTTTGAATAATTACACGTGTCCTTCACGATAAAAAATCAAATCTATTCCTTGTTTTGGAAAAAAGCTAATCTTTTGCACTGATTTAAATCTTATCTTTTAAATGGAAGACAATTACTCCTTACATTGAATTGTATCTCGAAATTAATTTAAATATTCAAGTGTGTCAAGACTCTTTTCCTTGAAGAAGCTTTTTGATTGATTTAATCTTGTATGTGATGATTAAATAGATTGTTAATATTACAGATGATCTCAAAGATGGCTTTTATTCTTCACACAAGAGATTCAAAGACGAATTTATAAAATTTAATACTTTCAAGAATGATTTCAAGAAGAATAATTATTAATCTTAATTGCACACTAAAAAATAATTGACAATAGTTATAACATTTATTTTTATTTTTTATTGTTTTGAAGCTTTTTTAAGTCAACATTTCATGGACATTGCAATTCATTTTTTTACTAATATTGAATTGCCGGAATAATTCTGTTACTCTTCTAGTTAATATTCAGGGTTTAGAAAATTTTGTTAATTTTAATATATATGAAGGGCTTTAAAAAAATTAATTTTTTTTGTTAAATAAAAGAAAATTAAGTCATTTGATACAAAATGGATCTTCTTTTGAACATATCTATAATCTTTTATAAAATTATTTAACTGTATAAATTATGCAAGATAGTATGAACAATAAAGTTGTATCGTACTTCCTAAGTATTTCTTAAGTTACAGTTTTGTAATTGAATGGTAAAATAAGTGGTTGGAGAAAAAAACGAAAAATTAGTGCTGCCTTTATAAACGTATCTTTATTTAAAAATTAATAATTGTTATTTCTTTTCATTGAAATTGAAACTTTAGACTTTATTGGCCATCATCTCCGGAACTTCGGGTGTTGAGATTTTCATTGTACCGTCTGGGTTCCAAATCTTCTTATCGCACGCCATTAAGGTGCAACCAGCCGACTTGCCATCAGCAGAGCATTTACACGAATTGCAATATCTTTTGAATGAAGAGCCAGGTTCGCACATTTCTTCGGTTACTAAAGTGGAGAAATCAATTATTTAACATTCTTTATATTATATTTGACTATTATATTTGACTATATTCACCATATGTAGCTGCGTTGGCACTTTTAAGCTGTGTCAAGATTCCTTGATTTGTTGGACATCCTATTTTGGTACACCATCCCACTTCACCTGCTATTGTACATTGGCATGTGTTACAGTCTAGCTTGAAGTATGTTAATGGTTTGCATTTTATATTTACAGCTGAAAATAAAAAAATACTTTCATTAATAATATATAATTGTATGATGATTGCTCGTTAGAAAATCCGTTTCCGGTATAAAAAAGTAAGTTCACTTTTTCTCTGATATACAAGTGCACGGATTATCAAATTTTAAATGTACTGTATATTTCTAAAATTATTTTTTATATATTTCTCTAATAAATAAAGGAGAAATCGGTAAATATAAAAACATAAAATATTAATCAGATTCAATTGATTATTGATTATTGAAAAGAAAATTCATATAAAAAAAGAACTGTGATTATTAACAAAAGATACTTCAAAATTTACTGATAAAATTACCTGCAACACTGGCTGCAATAGCAAGAAGTACGAGAAGTAGTAACTTCATTTTGATACGTCGAAGAGTTTTCAAAATTAAACTCTATTAGTTCCTAACCATTCACAATGAATGCAACTTATGGGACAGAAACGATTGAGCTGCCTTTAAATATATACCCGAAGTTGAAGCAACTCTTTTTCCTGGGATTGCGTACAGAAACTAGAAGATAAGAAATGAATAAGAAGACTTTTCTGGATAGAGAGAGTGGAAATTCCAAAACAGCAATTAAAAGAGAAACGTCACAATCTGCGGGCAAAAAATTCGATTATTCATTGATAACTTATTATGAAACTCACATCGCATCGGTACCCGCATTTTATTAAAAAAAAATTAGTCTTTGGGAATGAACACATCTGCAACAGTACCGTCAGTGCTAAGTTCTTTAGCTGCATCTTAGTTTCTAAGGTTCATGGGAATTAATAAATTAAGAGTTCATCCTGGTCAACATTATTGGCATAGAACATCAAGAACGTCATCGAAGTATCGAACGAAATCCCAGAATGACAGCAAACACTTTGGCTTTTAGAGAACCATCCCTTTTCTTATTGCAGATTGAAACAAATAAAATATAGTTTTATTACTTGTATTAAAATTTTATGAACACAATTTATTTACGATTAAGTCAAAACTAGAAATTATATTAGTACTTTAAATCAACTAGTTTTTTCTATCGACAAAGCGATTTTCCCGATATTTTTCACTTATATGCCAACATTCTCAATGTTTGGGTAGTATTGATTACAGATAGATCATCTCAAAAACCACAATGCATCTAAACCATTGGTAATGCTATCTACGTGATATTTTTTCATTTCAACTAAATATTGATCATTTCTAAATTCTAGTTTTGAATAAATCTGGGAAGTTAGCTTCTTTATGAAATATCAATAAATAAATTTCTCCTTTTCTAGAGGTCGTATATCGTCTTATAGTTACAATGTGCTTGAATATTTTTCCTTAATCTGTGCAGAAAAATTTTAGTCTGTAAATCTCTTTGAGAATAAGCCTTTTTACAGTGCCTTCATAGTGGCACATGTACTTGTGCAGTGCTTGTTACAAGCCGCGCGAACAATTTTTCAGTGGTATTACTTATTGTTAGTTCCGCTTGGGGCATCGGTGTTTCTCGCGGGCGCATTTGTCGAGCCTCGGCTTTGCTCATATGTTTCCCCAGAAGCACTGGACAATGCCTGTTGATATTCGCGCACTCTGGAGCGCGAATATTA
>UXGC01002358.1:0-12145 GCA_900480045.1 Eurytoma adleriae
TAGGAGCCAGGCCTGCACAAATTGGCTAACTTCAGAGTGCACTAATGACGATCATCTCCTGTTAGCCTGGCTACTACTCGTGCCATCCCTGCATCCCTGCTGCCTACAGATTGGTCTTACAATAGCAACCGGTAGGGGGCGTTAGTTGCCATAGCAACAGGTGGGTGCCATAGCAACGGGATGGTTACCATAGCAACGGGCTGGTTGTCATAGCAACAAGCTGGTTGCCTGTTGCCAGCTTGTTAGCTGGTTGCCATGGCAACGGGAGGGGAGGAAGGTCTGAAATCACGGCGGCGGCGGCGATATATTTTTATAATATAGAGAGACAACTATTTAAAATAATTTTTAGATTTACAAATAAAAAATTATTGTTGAAAAAATATTGATGATTAGAATACTAGTAATAATAAAGATTGATAATCAGTCAGTTTGTAAAAAAATAAGCTTCATCGGAATCAGAACAAATTTGTAATTTAACAAAATTTTTTTTAAATTTTATCAGTTCGGAATAATTCAAATAAAAAATGTTCTGTAGTATAAGGCTTTTAGATTCACAAAAAAATTAATGGTGCAAAATCCAAAATCAGAAATAAAACAAGCATCAAATTCCGAAGGAAAGTCCCGTTGGAAAATTCACCAGGGGGTGCTGCAGAAGATCTACGCTTCCATTACAAGACGCCGTACAACTGTAGCGGGAGTGGCATCGGCGTGCCTCATAAAAAGTCGCTTAGCTGAGGCGACGCGCGTTAGGGGCACGGGTCCGACTTAAGGGAGCGCGCTCGCGCCGGAGATGAGGAGGAGGTCGTAGGAAGGAAACCCACCCGGCGAAACTACAAACACGCTGGGACGGCGGCGCGTCCTCTTAACTGCAGTTTACCAAAATTTACGGATTACAATTGCAAATGGTCGGCGGGGACGCGCCGTAAATTGCGCGGGCGCGACGCACGGAATCGCGCAGCGCGCGGAATTCCCCGGCAGCGCGTTTTGCGGATCGGCCCCGGACGACCGCCCGGCTCCTCTCCCTCCTCTCTCGCACGTGCTACTACGATTAGAGGGACGATTAGGGAATTTACTTTTATCGTTGATCAGATGGTGCAAAGGCAAATTTACTCAGCAAGGTTTGTTAATTATTTTATTTGTAACTGGGCGAAGTGTCAGTGGAAGGTACGCTTCAAACACATTTGCTTAAATTAGACGCTTGCGGCACAATTAATAGAAACCTTAAAATTAAAATAATTCTTGGAGTTTCTCTGCATACTAGCATTTCTCTTACAGCAGTATTGGATACTTTCAAGTACACGTGAAAAAGCTAATTTGCCATTTTATGTCTTAAGAAAATACCGTTTAAAATGCACAAAATGAAACTTGAAACAGTCATAAAATAAATTCTGGAAAACTTTCGTAAAACAAATTAGCGTTACAACTTTTTTAATAGAAAAAATAGAATTCGTAAATTAAACAAGTAAATTATAAATGTAAATTAGAAACGTCTCACATTATCAGAACAAAATATTTTCATAGAAATCATTGAAAAACAGTGGAAATCATTGAAAATCAGTGGAAATCATTGAAAATCATTGGAAATCATTGGAAATCGTAAATCATTGGAAATAATTGAAAATCATTGGTAATCATTGGAAATCATGGGATCCACTGGATTGAATAAAAAATCATTGAAAATGATCGAAAATCATTGAAAATAATCGGTTGAAATATTGAACAATTTTTGAAAAATTCTGAAAATCTATAAAAATCTTTGAAAATCGTTAGACAGCTTTCAGTAACTCCTCTCTACTGCGCAGCTACTCTGTCGAATGGATTTCGTTCTAATAAGATTGTGTTATCACTTTCTTAATCATGGAAAATCTTACAGTATTGCAATAGAAATGGACAAATAATTTAAACTTATTAACTTAGAAAAAATCACAGCAAGTGTTATGAAACTGATGGAAAATTGCAGGAAAAATCGAATCAACTCCATTCAAAATTCCATGAAAACCGAGAGATCTGCGGAGCGAAAGTTCTTGAAGCGTGCAGGGTGAGCGCAATTGGCGATTTTCATCCGGAAGGGAAATTTCGCAAGAAAAGAGGTAGCAGCATCCAAAACGGAGGCGGAATCCGCGTGAGACCGCGCAACTTCGCTGCCGTCTGCTCCATGACCTGGCATAATCCGCGGGGCGAAGTGCGCCGCTCGAATGTGTGTTGCGAGTATAATAGGATTGTTTTCCGCGAGCTTTCCCGGGCTCCCGTTTACCGAGGAGATGCGTCTTGAATTATAGATGGCAGTGAAGCTCCCGGGCCCCTCCCCCTCCCTGCACGTCGAAATGCAATATCCTTTTTCAAAAAGTGATAGCGAACGCTGCATTGAGATGTGCACTTTGTGTGTGTCTTCAGAAGCGGATTATTTAGAGATAAAATTCACTAACTTTTCTACTAAAACTTTATTTAAATATAAATTTTTTTAACTTAACTAAAATGTTAAGTATATAATAATAGATTTTATATTCAACGAAAATTCTTGAAACTGATGAAAATTCGTTTGAATTAACGATACATGAATTTTTCCTAGAGTCATGTAAAATTATTTAAATCTTTCAGCTTTATAAATAAAATAGCTTTTATTGTGAGAGTATTATCATAATTTTATTTACGTTTGGGTATCTTGCGATTTCACGTAAATACATGTACGAAACAAAATTTACTAGTACATGGAAATACCTGTATTTTAGTGGTTGTATATTTCATTGAAAAAATTTACCTAATTTTAATAAATTATTGTTAATAAACTGGACATACTTGCAAATAATTGAAAGCAATCCGTTCTCATATTTCAAGATATACTGTAAACGTGCTACTTAAGAAGATTGAAAAACAGCGTCACACATCTCGGAAGCCATCGACGTAATCGTTGTCGCTTGGAAGTTGGGATCTCGGTAATAAGCCGCGAAAGTTGGCGCCGACTCGCGAAACCCTTTGCGCGTAAACTGCGCCAAGCTGTTCCCAACTTGCGCGAATAGTTTTCGCGCGTACAAAGACCCCCCTCCCCTAATTACAAACGAGACGCGCGCTCATCTTTGCTTTTCATCTTGGCGTCACGCGCGTTATTGTTTCGAATCCCGGTCGCGGTGAGCTTGTGCTGTGGCGCCCCTCCCCCCTCTCCCCCACCGGAGAACTTATACCTCCATCCGTGTAATGACGCGGGAGTAACTTTTGTTTACAGGCGAGAGTAAGTATGCTCGAGCCGCTTTCCCGTCGGTGCGTCCCTATTGCGTTCGCTCGAGGCGCAATGTGTAAATTTATTGTTTTCCCTATTACAATGAACTAGATTAATTGGCGGCCGCTAGGAGTTTAAGCAGGATGTTAGCGATTCAGATTTAGTACTTACATTTTTATAAAACTAACAGCTACTATGATGCACTGTAGTAATTTATGCAAACGCAAGCTTGAAACTGTATTATGTATACTTTATTTTTGCAAAATATCGTGGATCAACTGTGTTCTAAGAGTATAGTTTTTTGGACCTACAAGTTGTTCATTTTCCAAATATAAAATTGAAAAAAGATACTTTAACACCTAACCGAAGAAAAATATTTATGGATTCATAAAAAAATACTAACAGATGTGAAGTCAAATAGCATTTTTTTAAATAACGTGAGAAGGGACAATAGGTGGAATGGGACAAAAGAGGAAGAGGAGTAAAAATCAAAAGAATCAAAAGCAAAGAATCCGCATATCGGCGGTCATGCTGAAATCGCACTCGGGACTTTAATTAAAATCACCCGCGGGAACGTTGTCACCGAACAAACGCAACGTTGTGACGTAAAAAGTGGAATCGGTGAAAAAGAGCGAAAGTGAGAAGCGGTAAAAAAGTGTATACGGACATCGGAATCTCCAATGAAATCGATAGAACCCAGGATAAAGAAAATTTTTCAAATGAAATTATGAGATCACCTGTAAACGCTTTTAAAAAAATAAAAGTTTAATTATACTATTTTTAAATATATAATCCTGGAAACATTCTAGTAATATCTACTAACAATTATAAACCGATTACCACAAACGGACTATCCCCCCCTCCCAATTATTCCCGCCACCCTTTCAAAATATGAAAATTTCATCACTTGTATACATGATTTTTGGAAAAACTCGAGACTGAAACTTCGTTTAAATCTTAAAAAATATACTATCAACTCACTATTAGCTACATCCACTCTTAATTATTTTTTTCATTTTTACCCTCCTTCGGAGGGGGGGGGGTGAATGGGGCAGGGTTTTACTACTTATTTGTGTGCGGGGTATATAATAAATATAAAATATCTGGGCATGATCAGAAGACTTGACTAGGGTATCTTGGGATTTTTGGGGTCCCTCATTTTAAATCCGAGCTTCATTAACCTCTATTGCATTAGCTTCAAGACCATTTGAAGGGAAAATAAAAAAACTGATAGAGAAATCCAAAAAATGGACACACATTTTTTATTATTCGAATCACGTTGTCAATTAATTTTTCACTACGAAAAAAATTATTAGTCTATTCATATCGTACGCAAAATTTTCACAAAAAATACTTTTCACTCGAACGAAACGAATTTCATAGTTCCCAATTTGAAGTATTGAATTCGGCACACTGTAAAGTAAACAATTCGCAATAAAATAATCCATTTCGCGTACCCCTAAAAAAGTAGAAACCACAACCACAACCATAACCTTAAAATAATATTCTCAAAGTGTATTTTCTCAGTGGGTGGCACGTCGCAGCGCATTCCACGAGTCCCGGCCCTAATAAGAAAGAGACACAGAGCAAACGCGAACAAAGAAAAGGCCAGCTCCGCGGAAATAATAAAAGCGCGTTACGTGTCCTGCAGACGTACGTAAAAGCGCCCGGGCGTTCGCCAATCTAATTGAAAAGGAGATGCACGGAGCCTCATGTTTGAGCTTTTGATGGATTTTTCATTTCTTCGCCAGGCAGCTTTTATTAAACGTCGGGCTTTTTAATTAAATGGCTAATTCAATCTCATTTATGCTGTATGAGATGAGATGTACTTACGAGCTGATTCTTTTGTTACTATTCAAAGCGGATTATAAATGTTATTATTTAATTTTAATTTATGTATGTGGCTTCTTGTAAATCCTTTATTATTTGTGATTAAACTATGAAAAATACGGTTAAGACTTTTTGACAGCCACAAATGTAAATTAGGAAAAAATAAGTCAATTTTATCCCTTTAACAACAAGCCATCCATAAATCAAATAGTATAATCAATCTTTAGTCATAAAATGGGCAATTGCTAATCACGGGCTAATAAAATAATGGCCCATTACGAACTAAAAATGCTTTCAAATAACCTAAAATTAAGGACACAAATTAAATTTTAATTAATTTAATGCATTTTCATATAAAATCATGTAACATAATCGTGCAATATAATTTCTAAATTTAATAAAAACTCAAACAATTCAATCCATCCATTGCCATTAATAAAACGGTAAATGACCGTTTAAAAATAATCTTAAAAAGAAAATAATCGCGAGTTTCATGTGAAAAGTAGTTTTAACTCCCGGGGTAAAATATGAATTTTGAAGAGACTACCGAGACTTTTAATTAAACGTGTAATGCAATCTCCTTTGATTACGATGCGCCCCTTTAACGCCCCGCCGTGCGGTATTCCTAATTTTTTCGGGAATGCGGCGCCTGGACGCAGTAATAAAAAAAGGGCAACTCGCGCAGTTTTTTTTCCACCTACCCCTCGACACGGCCACGGCTGTATTTCACAGCGCAGCTTTCGCGCTGATTACACGCCGAGATAAGAAGTTTTTCTTGTAAATTATGGAAGCGGCAGCTCGCGGCCGGCGTATTAGGGCCGAGGCTCGTTAGTCCCGGTGATGAATTCGAGAGCCTGCGCTGCGCTCGCTCGCTGATTTATCGGGGCCGATGCTCCAGTCGGTGTAGCTTGTATTTTACATTTTTGCTAAAATCTGCGAATATTCGCAGTAAAGAGACAATAGAATGTATAAGTTTGCTATAAAATTTGAATTTTAATGCATTTATGTCAATCTTCTACAAATTTTTAAATAAAATATGTAACTTTATAATTAAACATTCACGGTATTTACGTGACATGATGTATTCGATGTATATGAATAAACAATAGTTTCATTTTGTTCATATTTTCAAATATGTATACAATTATTGCATATTGAAGAAAACCGCTGTCAATAGATTGACATTGATTTTCCTTTTTTTAATTTAATAATAAAAACAACGTATTTCTTATGTTTGTATTTTATACCTTTTTTTTTGCCTAGCGGCCGTAAAGTACCACATTCTCTGCCGGCGCCCGTTCAAGAAGGTTGTACTTTCCGTCTCGCTAGGCAAAAAAATAGTATATGCACCTCGGCAGGAAATAAAGAATGCTTCAGATCGCATGTTTATCGCCCTCGGCTTTGCCTCAGACGATAATTTTCATGCGATCTGGGACGTTCTTTACTTTTCCTGCCTAGGTACATAATATACTATTATACGACATGTATCACAATTTTAATTACTTTCTATATAGTATCAACAATAAGATGCCATCAAAATCACCAAAATTAATAAACTGCATCTTTCTAAAACTGATCACTGTATATTCGTCAAATTTTATACAAGTGTTAGGTAGAAAATAATCGAAAATAAATGTTTTTCTGAACATCGGACAAAAAGAAAACAATAAAGCAATATATCAGATCACTAGTTTAACTTTTTGATTTCTGTCGCGACTGATAAATTGATAGTACAACTAATTTTATTCTTAATTGGAAATGACGCGTGAACTATTTAACAAGAACTTGACTCATCGTTGCTTTGACTCATTAAACTTAACCAATAATATCTCAAACTTGCTCCGCGACAAAGGTGTATAATAGCAGCGAACTTTCCTCATTAAATTCATAATGAAAAATGCTTCGCTTAATTATATCATTACACCGTTACCACATGAAGGTAACACGAACGGACGTTCATATTATCAACCTATTTTAAACTGCGCCCTTTATTATTAAATCGTGCGCTACGTTGTACCTTAATCGAGGAAAAAACTTTATCAAACTAATTGAAATTATTTTAATTATTAACTTTTAAAATTTGTAGGACTTAACTAAAGTTGATAATTGAAATAACTTTTTAGGTCAGAATTAAAATTAACTAGTAAATTTTATCGTGCTAATTACTCATCCAAGTGTAGCGGTATGAAGTCGACTTCTGAAAGTTATCACTCCATTTAGATTATTCAAACAACGCTCATAATCCGAATTAAAAGGACGAAAAGAGAAAGAACAAGAATCATCCGCGTAAATAACGCGGCATTTGTTTAACTCTAGAGGGGGGCTCTCTCTCTCTCTCTCTCTTGTAAAACACACAGAACCGATTGCAATCAACGCGCTTTAATGCACTTAGCTCGCATTTTTCAGCCGTAGGGGGTGGTGAAAAAAAGAGCGAATCCCGCGCCCGTTAATTCGAGATTCGCGTGACCGTCGTACCCGTAATGAATTTAAAAGCTTCGGTGCTAGTGGATACACATATGCATGCACAGACGCATATACGCATACTCGCACACACGAATATTGACCCATCCACACGCACATACGCACTCATAACAAACGCACGCAGGAGTAAGCACTCATACACTCTCACAAGCACACGCACACTCAAAGCTGGATATCTTCTTAACCTCGCTCGATAATAAATACGATGATCGCAATAAATTGAAGGCATGCCTGGTGAAAATATCTCTAATGCGTGGAAATGAAAATTTTTTTAGCGTACAATGCGCAAGGGCACGGGTCATACTCGAGCCGAATGCATGAAGCTCGGATGTCTGTCGTTAGTTCATTTAGTGTGTTATTTTTATTGCTTTAATTGCTTCAATGCGCGAGTAATTGAAATATGCTGGTGATGGAATGCAAACAGAATCCTTCAACGCTTTTATGACTGAAATTACTAAAATGTTATTTTCGTAAAAAAAATGCTCGGATTAATACTTACGTAAACGCCTTTTTTATTTTTGTATCTACATAGTAGTATTACCGTATACGTTTATTGTTTTAAAATGGACATTTATATGAAAACCATTATCAACTGTTGCATTTGCCTATACTTTCTGCATATAGATTAAGTATTAACTAACTCATTCGAAGACTTAGATTTTCACGAGCCAGTTCTCTCCATGGCTGTTTTTTGCATTCCAGATGAGCCGATACATTTAATACAGATGAGATTTTTAAGTGTACTATACCGATGCCTGCATTTCAAGAAATGAAAAAGCAACCAAATTGCTAAATTTAGCATAGTCGATATTAAAATACATTATCTTTTTAGTTATTGACCAACGTCATTGCTCGCTTGCACTCGTTCTTGAAAGTACATATACCTTACAAAAAGGAAATATGATCCCTTAGAAAAAGTACCAATTTTTCATAAGAGCAATCATTTCTTTTATTAAAAAAAATTTTGTCAATTGAATAACTAAACTGACAATGCGAATCCCGATCCATCTTTGTCAAATCAACGTGTGACATCTCGGTCCCGGTACTTCCTAATCTTGCCTTGGAACTTCAAATGACTCAGTTGTTACATAAAGCATCGAAAGCTCCCCTCCTCCTCGCCAATCAAAATCTCATCTTCCACCCGCATGCGACGGTCCAGCTTAGATGAAAAAAAGCAGGAGAGCGGGGAAACGCGGCGACGAGGATCACGGCCGACGGGAATTGAAGGCGACGAAGAGTGTCGCTGGAAAAATTCTTCCCGCGCCACGAAATTGACGGATGCATACGGGTATGCGTCAGCCGGTCAAATTCCATTTGCTTCGGGGGCCGAGAGGGCGAGAAAAGCTAACCGCCGCTGCAGCCGGCCCCTTTCCGTCTCTGTCGGGTCGTCCCCGAAAAGGGGTTCGAGTGCATGGTAAACCCTGGCGGTTTCTATTATACCTCTTCACGCGAACTCTCTCTTTCTCTCTCTCTGCTTTTATCCCGGAGCCACTGTTAGCCTACGCAGCGGAGAGGCTCTTCTCAAGGTTCTTAAGTTATAGGGGAGAACTGCTATGTTCGCTGGGATTGTCAAATGACCAGAATGATTGAAATCTCAGGATGTTTTTTTTAATAATAGAAAACTGCTAGATTGAAATATTTTGAATAAGTGATGGATTTGTAAAATGATATTCCCGAACGCATTTATCTAATCCGTTAGATTAAATAGTGCATAAATCAATTGATGGGGAGAATTTGTCTTCACCTCTGTTTCAGATGCATTGATGATAACAGGTCGAATATTTTAAGATATAAATAAAAGAAAAGTAAAAAATGCAACTTGTTTGAAGAACTAGAAGATCTATTTCCAGGTATTTAAAAATATAACGTAAAATTTGTATACAAGAAAAACCTTTCCATCAAATGAACCGAGCACTTTTTCCGTTTCTTCCACGGCGCATAATGCAGGCCGTTGAAATCACGGCGATATCGTCGCCAGCGTTGTCTGATCATTAGTCCGTCTATCTCCGCTACTCTTCCCCCCTCCCTTTTATTTTCATTATCAATATCTCCATCTCTCCTTTACCTCGCGCTTCCAGCTCGGAGTTGCGACGTGAATTGTTCGCCGCTATGATGAGAAAAAAAAATCGAAAAACCCGCGCGCCGGATATAAAAGATTCGGTGGGCGTGCGGAGACAGTGGGAACCCGTAGACACGAGGAAAAAAGGTGGAAATTAAAATATAGGCGTGGAGGGAGGGGGAAGCAAACATCGGGCGCGCATCGATTTCAAATAACGAAAATAAAGGAGTAAAATCACGACAGCGCTTGCTCGTGAAAAATACGGAAATGCGAAGTCGAGACTGTGGGTTTGGGGGTGGGCGAGTCATACCTCGTCGATCGACCAAAAAATTTTAATGGAAAAAATGTTTAGACCTAAATATAACAAAAAACATAAACAAGAAACAATATTAGAATTTCATTTTAATTATTATTCGCAATCGAGGGTGAAATTGAAATAGTCTATCGTCTTCACCTCAAAATTAAAATCTGCTAGTCCTCGTGAAAAAGAGCAATATCTTTCCTTTATAGATATTTATTCTTAAGAGTTTCTAAAAGAACTCGACTGAAAATGTTAGTTTAATTTAACGTGTCCTACATTAGTTTAATTTAGTCATGATTTAATTTATAAAGTATCACTAAACATAGAGATATCAAACTAAAGACTATTTTCCGCTTTTTATTTGTAAAAATATTATGAAATCAACACGTCCAGTTTTATTTTAGAGCAGACGAAAGAAGGCAGACATAAATATATTCAACTTAAGTCATAAACTTTGTTAGATTGCAGCGAACACTTCATCTGATCAATGACTCAAACGATTCGTCACGCCAAGCTCTCACTTTTTAATACACCATTAAATTTAGCCCGTCGTCGAAACCCGAGGGAAAAAATTCTCAAACAAGCGCAACGAGAGCCAAAGAAAAGTCGCGTGGGCTGTAGTTCCTCGTAAGACGAGAACGCGCTGAGAGGGAAACAGCGTACGTCGAAGTGAGAGTCGATGTATAGCAGCGGCGGTGGGGGATAAGGGCGACGAGTTTCGGTGGCGTGAGTGACTGACATAAAGCTTCATCGCCGGGACCAGATGAAAAGCGATAGGCGAGGAGAGACGGCGACCCGTCGTCGGGGAACTTTACACGCGTGCACACCTTCGAATCTTATTTTCGACGGGGAGACGCACTTGATCGTAGATAAATTTTTTTTTCTTTCATTTTTTGCTGCTTGGCAGTGCTTCGTTTTTTGCTAGGCGTATCTCTCGCCCTTTTTGGTCGTCCAATCCTTTTAAATTATTTTAAACGAGTTTTGCGAGCTTTTAAAGAAATTAAATTTTCTTGTTTGCAATTTCATTTTTTTAGTTTCATTCTTTTTATCTTTTGGATAATTGAATTTTTTATTTGACGTGTCAGTTCGGGTCAACGATTTTTTACATTTTGTATAAATATTCATCTTTTTAAAATATAGTGCATCAATAATAATTTGAAATGCTGCCCAATAAAATATTGCATATTGAATTACATTAATCTGTTAAAAGAAAATACCTGGAAAATATTTTAATTACTTTTTAATAATAATTTTTAATAAAAACTGAAAAACGGTGGTGCACTCAACAAATAAATGTCGAAACGAAAAGAAAACTAGTTGTTAAAAGGTAGCTGCTCGAGAAAATGACCATTGAAAGCTTGGAAAAACGCCGTTTAATAGATTGTTTACTTTGTGCGCTCTAGGCGGTGCGTCGACCACCTTTGCGCCCCCATGCCGCTTCATCCCTTTCTCTTTAGCGGGCTCCGAGCGAAGATATTAATCGGGTGGGGGCATTGTCGCAAAATCGAGTTACGGCGGCTCCTCGGGACAGCCGCCGCTCGAGTGCCCGCCGAGCACTCTGGCCCCATTGTGCCTGGCGAGCCGCTCGAAAACTTTCGAGCGGTATTTTTCTCGATGACGGCACAAAGCGCTCGACGATGCTTATCGACCCGATTGTGCGACACCCGCGGCTCGACAGCTTTTTTCGGATGCAACAGTGTCCGTTATTAGCTCCGATTCATTGGAAGCTGCTTCAGATGCAAGTTCTTCCGCTTGTTTTGCGGTGTTTCTCAGGTTTGCTCGGTGTATTCTTCCATAAAGTATCAAGAAAAATCAAGCTTAAAAAAGCCTTTGCCTTTATTTAACAAAAAGTTAATAAAAAAATCCAGCTTATGAAATAACTTGTCATCCGATAAAACTGCCCTGCTAACACAGAACGCTATAAAAACGTTATAAAAGTTTCCAAAAACACCAAAACACGTCTTTTATCAATGTGTAAAATAACGTTTTTTAAATTTAACGTTATTTTGACCGCGAAATTTTTTCCAAGAAAGTGTCCAGAAGACGTAATATACGTTATAATAACGTTAAAAAGACGTTGTTATAACGTTATAATAATGTCAAAAAGACGTTGTTATTACATTTTACAATATTTATTTATTTATTTATTGTAAATTCAATGCGCTAAAGAGTTTTTAGCAAACATAAATCGATTTGAACCTTAATATTTGCATAGACATTTGATCTGAAAATTCAGTCAGTTTTGCTCTATCTATTGTCG
>UXGC01002359.1:0-12129 GCA_900480045.1 Eurytoma adleriae
TTTTTCACCCTAATCATCCATAAAGTCTACTTTATTGACCTCTGTGGAGGGAGTAAAATCGCATTTTATTCCCTAGGAAGTAAAATCGCATTTTATTCCCTAGGAAGTAAAATCGCATTTTACTCCCTATGGAGTATAATTGGTCTGTGCAAAGGGAGTAAAATCGTATTTAAACTAATAAAACGACATTTAAACTACTACTAAACTAAATTTAAACTAATAAAACGAATTAACGTAAAAAAACTAAAAAAACGACGCTGAAATGTTATTATAATTTTTTTTCAATAAAATAATGATCGATTCTCTCATAAACTCGAAACCCAATAAAATTCCATTAGCCAACCATTACAAACTCACTACAGTCAACAAAGGACAAAGTTAAATCGATAATAACCATCGAGTTTCATTATCACCGCTAATAGTTTGTACACACACACGTGGAATAATTCAATTTTAAACTCGCGCCCGTGCGAAACAATAGCGAACTCGGCGCGATAAAGAAACGGAGGAGAAAATCGCTCTTCCGCGGGGAGGGGGGGGGCAGGGGGCAGTGCCGCGCCGTGCTGATAAGCGGCGATAAGGAGGCCGAGGTGTGTATACGTATAATACCTGCGCGCCGCCGCGGAATATCCGCCCGAACGCGCCTGCTCTTTGACGTCAGATTAGCGCGGCGGAGAGCGCGGGAGGGAAAAAACACGCCGGAATTTCACGGGGCAACGCGCTAAAAATTCACGCCGTGACGCGAATCGAAAGGCAAACAGTCGACGACCGCGGCGATCTTCAGGTAAACCGAGGAGAGTTTGGAGATTTTCACGGGTGAAATTTTTACGCGCGGGCTTTTTTAGGTCGGAGAGGTGGATCATTTTTTGAGGTTTTTTTGTAAGATACATTTTATTCGATTTGTTAGTGATTATGCATGGTGCGCTTGGAAATTAATGGCGCGCAGTAAGGAAGTGAAATTTTAAGAAATAATAATAGATTGTAGACCATTTGTATTGATTTTAAATAAAATTAAAAAAAAACTACAGCTTGTAATTATTGGTGTGTATAATAAAACAGGCTTCTACCACGATTAAAAATTAATGTACTACAATAAAAAAATGAACTCCAAACGAATAATAATAATCATGAATTTAAAATACTTCCTTTTAATTTCAATAAAATTTTCATTATAATTTTGACAAAAAATTAACAAAATTGATGTTTTTATAAATTTGATTAATGTATAAAATAAGTAAGTAATCTATACTCATTTTTTCTGATTTTCAGAAGCCAAAGTAAAATTGTTCGTTTATTATGCATTGCCTTCAGAATTTCCATTAATATAAAAACTGTTAAAGTGTCTCCACCAATTATTTAAAATTCGTAAAAAAATAGTAATAAAATAGTGCAAACTATAAAATTCAAATGTGAAAATACTGGTAATCAAATTTTTATACATACACAAAGCAGCGAACCGTTTGTAGCGTTTTATTTATTAATTTGAAATAAAAAATTATTTTAATAATTAAATAAAAATACTACAGGATTGGCTTTTTATTTTGCAATTACTATTTCTGCTCAAATATTATTTAGTTTCTCTCAATTCATACATGAAAAAATCAACCTTGTTCCTCTAATGCATTAAAAATTATTAAGTAAATAAAAAAAAACTTTTTTTACTATCCCGACGTTCAAAACAATTTTGATCCATAAAAAAGTATAGACGGCCATCAACGCACTCGCTACAAAAAGCAACCAAAAAATTCGCTCCTCGCGCAAAGTTATAAAATAATTAAGATAAATTACGAAACTTGAAATAAAAAAAAACGCCTCGCTAAAAATACACGAAAGGCAGAGGAGAAAGAACCGCTGGAAGCGAAAGAGAAGCCTCCCACCGAATTTAGCGCTCCGCGAATGCAGGCCTCGATTGGCCGTCTCTTCCCGTTAGCTCTGCTCTCTCTCTCCCTCCCTCTCTTTCTCTTTCTCTTTCTCTCTCTCTTTCTCTCTCTCACTCTCTCTCTCACTCTATCTCTCTCTCTCTCCCTCCCTCTCATTCTCTCCCGTCCGAACGGCTATCTACAAATCCCGATCTCAATTCCTACCGGGAACTTTTCTCAATTGAACCAATTAGCCAATTGCACTAATTAGAGAGAAAGGATGGGAGCGAGAACTCGCCACCGACGGGCCGCTACGGCCACTTCATTACGCCCGTCCGCCTCCTCCCTTCGCGCTCGATTTTATGAAATTTCCGCGTAAAAGCTCGACGGGATCTATATCGCGCGGCGGGCGAGGTGAGGGCATTGCATTGTGCTCTCGGGGCCACGGGCGGCCAGCTGGAGGTATACAACAATTACCGGCGATTGTTTTAGCCGAGCTTCTTTGTTGGGTAACCGGCGAGATGCTTTTTACTTTTTTATCGCGGTTTACTTTATAACGAAGGCGTTGTGCTAGGCAATGCCGGGAATTTGTTCGATGCAATATTTGTTTATTTTTATGTAATAGTGGGTAATGTTTGTATTTTGTGGCGATGGATCATCAGTAAATATTACTATTGCTCTTGTAAGTTTTTAGTGAACAAAGTAAAGGAGGTAATTGACCTATGAGTCTGTATATTTCTTAAATAAATAAATAAATGAAATATATTCACAATTAATATCGAATTTCTTTTCGTTTAATTATTTATTAAACTTAAGTAACTTCCTTCAAGATTCTAATATTTAATCAATCAACGAGTTACAAAATAAATTAATTTTCTGGAATATTTTTAGATTTTTTTGTATGTATTGCAAATAAACTTATCATGAAAATTAATTAGGTTATCTAAGAAAGGATATTTAGTGATCTTTTCTTATTTAGGATTTATGGATAGTAAATTAAAAGACGTTAGGTAAGTGTAATATAGTAAAATTTATTTTCATATTTCATTCAAAAATAAAATTATTTGTAAAAAAAGATTTCTTCGCTCTCTGTCAGTATACAATATATATAATATATACTCGTGTGTTTTTTCTGTATGCAAATCAATGCCTCTCCGCAAATACACAATGAACTGCCAGTCTTAAAGATGTTATTAGTATTCCTTTTAATTTTTTTTTTAATAACTTTTTTAAAATATTTCTTTATAATCGCATGCATCGCTCGCATTTCATCGTGTACCGACGCAGAGGCACTCCGAGTGTCTGTGTACGTGTTTATCTCTGTGCCGTCTGTGATCTCGCAGTATCGCTAAAAAATATATAATAATATATAATTATATACTCTAATGGGGTTTCTCGCTTAAATACTAAATCACATGTTGTTTCATTACTTTCATACGTTTGTGCAGCCGCTTCTGTTGCTCCTTAATATAAAAAAAATGTACACTCGCATCGAAGACGGTTTATGTCTCTATAATGTCTGACTGATCGTATATATGGTTTTTTTTTCTTCTATAAAATTTGCTCTCCTCACATCGGTATAATTACAATGGTGAAGACGATACAATTCTTGTACAATTCGTCGAAAAATTTTTCAATCCATTCGCTTGACTTTTGCGACGCGTTTACATAGAAAAATAAGGTTAGCGCTTATACAATATTTTCCTCGGCTTTTTTTTTTACAACAGCTTTTACAAAAAGAGAAAAGAGAAACAGGGGACAGTATATAGAAGCATTACGTTTTTTTTTATCAATACGCACAACATTTTTCTCGCGAATTGCAAAGGAAACTTTTTTAAAACGGGGATAGAACGACGCGAGAATCGGCGGGCAGACCGGAGCGGATCCGGTGGCGCCGATTGCTCGGGCTCGAATTTTTTTCTTAAAAAGGCACACTGTGCAGTGAATTGCTTGCCCAGAAAGTCCGACGAAGCACGCGTTTGCGAGACTTTCTTCTTTTAAAAAAACGAATTATTCCTTCACTTGGACAATGAAAGTAATCACGAATACAAGGAAAATGAAAGATTTCTTTTTACACACACTATCTAGGCTCTTTTCTTCGATTTGACTCTGCTCGCGGGCGTCGCTCGCTGCGACGATAAAAAAGAGAGAACGAAAGAACAGTGTACAACGATTTATTGTTCTCGGCTTGGACAATACAAAAAGGAAAACGAGGAACAATAACGTCCGTCGAATTCGCGCCTCTTATTACAAAGTCTAATTGTTATAATTTATACAGCAACTGCGTTATTCATTTCTTCTTTTTTTTTTATACAATACAAATCAGCAACGGTATGCTCGCAGCTTCAAAAGGAGCAAAAAATGTACAAGTTGAAAAAAGTTTTAAAATCCAGAGACAATGCGATCGACGCTTCTACGCGCGTCGCCTCGTGGTACAAAAGAACAACCCCGTGTAAAAAATTTAATCTGGCTAAAGTCTGGCAGTAGTCTGGCCAGTAATGCCTGGCAAAGACTGGCATAGGAGACTATCCCATACTTTATAGTCTGGGATAAAGTAAGTTTACTTTAAAGTAAAGTAAGTTTTTACTTTAAAGTAAAGTAAGTTTTTACTTTAAAGTAAAGTAAGTTTTACTTTAAAGTAAAGTAAGTTTTTACTTTAAAGACTGGCATAAAGTATGGGATACTCTCCTATGCCAGACTTTTGCCAGACATTACTGGCCAGACTTTAGCCAGACTAATTTTTTTTTACACGGGACTGCAAGGGGAGATCAAGGCGATTGATTTTTTTCGAAAGGAAAAATTCGCGCCTCCTCGAATAAGTTTTCCCTTGCACTTTAGTAAACGTAGACGTTTAGGCAATGTATCGAGTCGGGGCGCAGTGTCGAGGGATTCAATTTGAGCGACTTTTCTTCCGTCCTCGGCTTATTAATCTCAAAATTACATGCTCGACGAGCGCCACTTTATTGCAATAAATAAATATATTATCTTTCTTTATCCTCGTTTATTTGGCATTCTGAATAAAGGAAAATCACTCAACTGCATCCCCGGAGTTAGCGCGCACGAAAACTGCGCGGCACAATGTACAGACACCTCCGTTCAAAAGGTAGATCTAACAAGCGTTAGTTTTTTTTAACCGAGTCTCATGATTCCGAGGAAACAAAAATTCGCACCCGATCTTGTCATTATTTTTTTTTTCATAAATTTTTTAACGAGATTCTTCAAATGAAACGTGCGTTTCGTTCCCCGACGGAACATGAGACGCGGCGGTACAAGAAACAATACGATACATCGGTCTTATTCCGGTAAGAAGAAAGTGACTGTATTTCTCTTTTTTCTCTCTTTCTCTTTCGTCGATAATATAATTGTCATTTGAAATCTGAGTATGAGCACGTGGAAATCGGTAACTCGCGGGCGGCGCGCAAACTTTAGGACTAGATGCACGCGCGCGCGCGATCGATATATATCTATACAGATAGACAAAGTTAAAACAGCATTTTTGGTGTGGCCGTAGACCGAGTGGAGAACCGATATATCATTTACAAAAGAAAGAAGATGGCGCGTACTCAAAAGGGCGTTCACCAGTATCCCGGATAAATGTCCGCATCGATGTGTATACAGTAAAAAAAAACGAAGCGAGTTAAAAAAAAGTTTAATTTATTTCTCGGTAAAAAAAGAAAACGAGTTCATTTTCCATTCAACGTAACAAATACAATAAATAATTTTTTCTTTCTCAACGCGATCTATACTGACAAACGCTCTTAATAAAAAAACAAGTTAGCACTGGAGCCTCCGAGCGCCTGCGGCCGGCCCTAATAATACAAAAGAAATGAGGCGGCGAGCGCAGGCGTCGGCTCCCTCTCTTAAACATAAAAAATATTTTATACAAAGTAAATAAAATGTACAAAGTACAGCGTGTAAGGAGTCCCACAGACTTGCGCGCGGGGGAAATTCGAATTTCCCGCCCTCCGGCCGTTCTCCAAAATGGCGTCCCCTCTCCTCGCACTGCACACGGCTCCCGGAACGTAGCGAAATAAAATTACTTAAGGGGAAGAGTCTCCGCACCTCGGTTCACTGTCTCTCACAAAAAAACAAACCACCCGGGGGGAGGTCGTCGTTCCTCGGCAGTGACGACGAGCGGCTCCGTCAGCTGATCGCCACCGGCTGGACCACGAGGACGAGCAGGTTGTCGTCGGGGCTGCCTCAGAATATCTGGTTGATGTGGCAGCCGAACTTCATGTGCTCGATCACCTGCTCCTTGAGCTTGCACACGTGGTCGCGCAGCCTGTTGACCATCTGGCTGAGGTCGGTGTTCTCGCCCTTGAGCTGCCTCACCTTGTCCTCCAGCCTGGAGATCCGCTCGAGCTTGCGCCTGCGGCACTTGCTGGCGGCCACGCGGTTCCTCTGCCTCTTCCGCTCCAGCTTGATCCTCTCCTGGGACTCCATGTCGATGGGCGACATGGGCGGCGAGCTCGACACACTCGGCACCGTCTGCGGCTCGTCCTTCACGGCCATCAGGCCCTGGCTCATCATCGACTCGTTGCTCTGGACGCTGCCCGGTGGCTCGAGGTTCGTGTAGATGACCCCGCCGCCGCTGAGGCTGCCGGGCTCCTGCGAGCTGTCCGAGTGGTGGAGCTCGTTCAGCGCGTCCACGAAGCCCCGGGCGTACTGCTCCTGCTCGAGGGTGGCCTTCTCGCCGAAGTAGATGTTGGAGGTGGGCGTGGGCATCGTCGTCACCAGGCCCTCCTGGACGCTCAGCAGCTTCTCGAACTCGGGCGAGCCCAGCTTCAGCAGGTCGGGCGTGTTTATGATCGGCGACAGGCTCATCCCCATGGGCTGGAGCTGGCTCAGCTTCGGCCTCTTGGACTGTGGACCCTGCCGGTTGTTCAGGTCCAGCGTGAGGTTGCTGCGCTTCATGCTGCCGAGCGGGTTGCCGGGGCCGGCGCAGATCCTGTTGGCGTTGGGGCTGCCGTAGATCGAGCTCTCCTCGTAGAACGTCGGCTCGGCCATGGCGGAGTTGCGCACCATCGAGTACTGCCGGTCGGGGCCTCTGCTACTCTCCGTCCGCTCCACACCAAGTGCTGCAAAACTCGTTGCGCACTCGGCGTTACATAACACGCGCTCCGGTGTTTTTCCTGCTCGACGGCCGAGCGGTAAAGGTGCCCGTCCACCGGCTGACAGCGCAGCTCCGAACTTCGAAAACACTGATGAGTCACCGCGGAGTTGCCTGCGCGGGCCTTTTAAACTCGGCTATGTGGAACACGCGGAACAGTCTCGAAGCTTAGCTATATATTGCGGGGCACACGCACGACACTCGGGGGGGCACGGCGCCGCTCTCTCCTCGGACTGACTAGTCGATGCGCACCGCGCGGACTCTGCGCTGCTTCTGACTCCGGACTAAACCGTACTGCCTTATATCTCGTGACTCACGGCGGGGCTAAAAATAGAAGTGGCGTCACGGCGCGCGCCGCTCATTGGCCGCCGGTGGCGTCAGCGCCGCCCGCCGATTGGCCGGGGCGCCGGGCGGCGCGCGGAGGTGGGAGCGTTTGAAACGGGCCGTGGCATGTATACGGCGGCCGGAGCCAGCGCCGAGTGCTAACTCGCACTGGCACCCACTTGTACACTCTGGAGCGGCGGCCGCGAGTGTGTGTTGGTGCGCCTGCGCACGCCCGGCCGCTCGTGGGTTTTCCCCGCGTTCTCTCTCCCTCTTTCTCTCTCTAGCGCCGTCCCCGTCGCTCCCACACACGAGAGACTTGTATTTTTTCGCCGGCGAGAGAGGGAGGGAGACTGTTATCTGCGCGCGCTCGGTTTCCTTTTTTTCTCCTCTTTAACAAAACGTGGCCGTCTCTTTCTCTCTCTCTCTCTCTCTCTCTCTCTCTCTATAATTGTGATATTTATTTATATTTTTTTTTATATACTTATGTATACTTACAAGTATGTAAATTATTTTATACACTCATACGACTGTAATGATTTTTGTAAATATTTTTGCCCTTGTGGTGAAATAAAGGTATATCTATCTATCTATCTATCTATCTCTCGACTCGGGTATTATACGCTCGCGCGGTAATTATTTTGTTATTTACCTCCGCAGCCAGCGGCTTTACACTTTGTTTTTCGGTTAGTTCCGTACGCGCGACGCGTCTTCTGCGCGCTAAACGCAGCTTTGTGATTTATCGCGCGTTTTATCAATTCCCCGCGCATTCTTCGCGTTCCTTAGACTTTTTTTTTTACTTCGACGTGTTTTTTTTTTCTCCCCGAGTTATCGTCGCATTAGCCGGAGTTCAGTTTCCTGACTAATTAGGTCCTTATCTCCCTTGTTTTTCTATTTTCATTGTCCGAACTTTTTGACTGCTAAAACGCCGGAGCAGCTCTATTGACGCGGTAGCAGCGACGGACTAACTAATCTTTATGCGTCCGTATTTCAGATAAAGCGCTCCATTGTGCTTCTGAGAAACTGTAAAATTTCGAAACTTTAGTTGCGCTTTTCTTTTTCCAGCGGAATTATCGATTCGTTTGTGCCTATCGGGGCTTGTATCCGTTGCTTTTCCTATACCGATCAAATTTTCTGCGCAACTCGAGGAAAAGTTTGTTACTCCCGTTCTTTTTCTTCTTAGAAGGTGAATTACTTTTTTCATCGGTCGGTTCCATGATATTACAATAATTATAATTTCATTTACTTATCAGTATTATTAATTTTTAAGTTATTGACTGTGATATTACACAAGTACAATTTTTTAGTGTTACTTATGAAATGACTAGTTAGTATTGTAACATTTTTTATTTCTAGTTCCTTTGTTCTACTACCTAAAATTAAATTAGTGAAAAACTAGTGCAATTGGTGGAATTTCGCTATAAAATAGTGAAAAGAGTTCCACTATTCAGTAATTAGTGGAGACAGCTCCACAAATTTTAGCGTTTTATCACTACTTTAACTTTAGAGGGTATATTACATTCAATAAGTTATTATTTACGCAAAGTCTTTACCAATAAGAAAGTTTTTAACTTTTGTAAATCCTGCAATTTATTGTTGTCTTTAAACAACTATTCTATTCTATTCTATTAACAAATTTAAAAAAAATTGACCCTTTTATAATTATCGAGTTTAATTTTAAGCATCAAGTTAATTTTTAAGAACGAACATTTCTGTTATAATATTTGTTTGATTACTAGACCCAAAAAGTTGAACATCAGTGCCAAATTATTAACATTAAATTATTTTGATATTTCAGAATAGTTATGATCGAATCTACTCCTTGGAATATAAATGTCTCTATAAACTAAATCTCTTAATTTATGCTGCACTGTTTCAACTTTATTTAATGCATAATCAAGCTACCAACTAAAGCGTAAGTAGCAATCATTAAGACTAAATTTACATCTAAAACAATTGTAAAAGATTATATGTATATACGTTTGACATACCCCCAATTATAAAAACATTAAAAACCCTTTTCATAAACCAGCAGTGGATACCTACTCTCTAAAGTTGTATTAGTGAAAATGCGCTCAAAATTAGTAGAAGGTTCACTAATAATCATCATTTAGTAGCACTGATCATTGCACTAAATTTTAGCGCATTTAACTAATTAGTGGTTACACGTAGATTCAACTTTAGAGGATACATATTATATTCATTTTACCAAGCAAAATCTCTCTATTTGTAAACGTCAAATTTACTCTCTAAAGTTAAAATAGTAAAACATCACTAATTTTTGTAGTGAACATATTTTCCACTACTAAATTAGTAAAATTTACTATAAATTAGTGAAAAATTAATCAGTACTTTAATTAGTGCATTTGCACTAATTCGCAGTGGAGCACTTTTAACTAATCAAATTAGTGCACATGCACTAACATTTAGTGATATTGCACTATTTCAACTTTAGAGAGTACAATAATAAACTATTCTACAAATTTTCACTCTTTTAACTAATCAAATTAGTGCATACGCACTAACATTTAGTGATATTGCACTATTTCAACTTTAGAGAGTACAATAACAAACTATTCCACAAATTTTCGCTCTTTCATCAACGCATCCCCTCCTCCCATCCTCGTTCCTTTTCTTCCTCTCCGTCCACGCAGCGAAGCTCGCGCGTTACACTCGCCGGCTCGCCGCGCATTATACACACTCCCACACGCGGCCGCGGCCCCGCGTAGGAGAGTTTGCGCAGATTAGACCGCCGCGCAGCGAGATAACGAGCGCCGCTCGCGAAAGGGACGGCCGCGTAACTATACACACGCGTGCACACTTTTTTTCCTCTCGTTTCGCTTCCGCCGCCGTTAATTCCCCGGGGATAATGAGGCGGCGAAATTTGTACCGCGCGGTAACGACGTACTGTAAATTGCCGAATTTATCGGCGTCCTCCACTCCCCCCCCCCCTTCGGGAGGCGCACTGCGGATCGCTAATTGCGGCGATCATATCGGCCCGGAGGAGTATACACCGGGCGGCTTGTCATTACTTTTACTTTCACGCTGCTCGCGGCCTAAGTGCAACTATGTAACCTTGAAAAGTGTAGACTGGCGTTTAGCTATTAAACGCGCGGGAGAGACCGATGCATAATGGCGCGCGGGCATGACCGGGGGTTCAATTAAACGACTTTTTCGAGAACTCGGCGATTAACGTAATAACAGCGCTAGGCGGACACGTGTGCACACTTACATACAAGCGAATTATTAATATTAATTTAATAGCCGCGTAATTTCGTCGATTATCGTGCGAGCGCGATATGTCGCGCCGAATGGATAATTAACATCGGCGCGCAATTTTAAAATTACCCCCGGGTAAATCGTTAAGGGGGGGGGGGCGAGCTTGCGAAGTGTCGTTCGCGAAACCGATAAAAATCTCGTAAAGTCCCGTTGGACCCGATCGGATTTCTGCGAAACTCGAAATTCCCTCGGTTTTATCGCGCGCGAAATAAAAGCTCGCTCGCGTACGCCTCCTTTTTTTTTCATTCGAAGGCACGCCGGGGCAAACATCGGCTCGGAACGTTTAAACAGCGCGGCGGGGCCGGCTACACGTGCCGAAAACTCAGGCGGGCCAAAAATCGCATAGCGAAGGAGAGGAGACGAGCGACGGCCTTGGGAATTCGCGCAGCCTACCCCGATGCACGTGTGTGTTTTATATAGGTATATACTTGTAGATACACATCTATATGTATTTATATACAAATATGTGTATATGTATATGTATACATGTGTACACGTGTGTATAATATATAAGCATGTGTATGGTTATGTGTATGTGTATGCACATGTGTAAATGTGTATGGGAGGAGAACAGGAGGGAGATAAACGGATAGGAGAGACGAGCGCACGTATCGTTTCCTGCGATAAGATCGCAGGAAGGAGCACTTAACCTCCGCAGGCGCGAGCGCATGTATATTTGTGGCCCCGCGGCGGCGAACAATATAAGTGTCACACCCATGGCCCCGATCGCAAAATCGCCTCGGCCGAGCGCCGCTCGTATGTGCGTACGTGCACTCGGCTGCACTCCGCCCGTGATTCCCCCGCTTCGCTTTTTGCGACGTTTTTTTTTAATTTTTTTTTCTACGCAATTTTGGTTTTCATAAATAGTTTTAAATTTTTACAGCACGCCGTGCGAGAAACGCCTGTTTATCGCACGCAAGCGTAAAAAATAAATCGGCGTTTTCGCACGTTGTACTAAAAAATATCGTACGATATTGAAGTGATCTTTTATCGCACTTGTATCGTAATATACTATTTTAACAATGTACACACTATTATTATTAAGCGCTAGTTTATAAATTATGTTGAAGTTATTCATTTATGAAAAGTAAAATATTCGATTTTATAAAAAATGTATGCTAATTTGTAGTATAACTTACGCATTAGAATATATACTATTTTTAATGTTACATTTTTTCTACACAAAGTAAATTAAAAGTGATATTCAATCTTATAAATTAATCATGCGTCACGGAGACTGACGAGGAAGCACAGTTCCAATTACGATAATATGCAGGCAACTCGAACTGAGAAGTGCAGTTGTCTTTTTTGTATCACATGTATTATTTGTTATAAATAATACCTAATTCTAAAAGTTAAGCAATTATTTTTGTATTGAAATTTAATTTTTCCAAATAAAAAAAATAGGTTTTTAAAAATAACCACAATTTATGATTTACGTAAATAAAATGCATTAAACTTTCCAAATTTTTATACATAGTATCCCTGGTAGAAAATTGGCCATATTCTGGGCAGAATTTCTGGTCAATAAATGTTAAAATGACGTATATCTAAAAATGT
>UXGC01002360.1:0-12123 GCA_900480045.1 Eurytoma adleriae
AAAAAATTTCGTCTTTATAAACCTTATAGAAAATTACTTGTCTGTCAAAAACGAGTAATTTTTTACGAGGTTTATAAGGACGAAATTTTTTAAGAATGTGTTTATAAAGATATATAAGGAATTCCTGGTACAGATACACACGTTATATCCTATAAAAATTTATTTTTATAATATTTTATAATATCGTTTCAACAGGATTGGTTTCCTAATTTATAGCTGTGCATACATTTTAAATTAAAACAACAGAACTGAATCCAATTGTAATAAATCGGGTATTTATAAAGTAATGTAAAAAATTTAAGTAAGTATAATGCTATAGCTACACTATGAAATTATAATTATAGTAGTTACCTCAGATCACGGAAAGGTATTGACTTTGCCGACAAGCAGGAGAGCTCCATCTGGCGCGAGACCAGCGAACGAACAAGTGTCACTCCGCCGATGTGCGTGCAGATGCTCCGCTCTCCAAGATTAGGTTAGTCAGCAACAATATTTACTCAGGAAAAGAAGTGTACGATAAGCTACCTTCTGAAGTATCTTCGACGTTAATTTTCACGGCGTTCCACTTAGTGTCACCCGGAAAAGCTCACATGCATCAAAATGAGCGATTCGGAAAAGCCGTTCGCGTGTACCACGGTGGGCTGCAATATGGTAAGTCGGCGAATGCGCATCTACAATCCTGGGTATCAGCACCTGGGATCGAACTTCTTGTGTTTAATAACCTCCTTTGTTTTTTTTCTTCTCGTTCCCGTTAATTATTCAGAGTTTTGTCAACGAAGATCATTTAACTGTCCACAAAAAGAAGCACGACATGATGTTGAATCTTGGAGTTAATAACAAAAGCAACGTTTTCATTGGTGAGACTCTAATGTTGTTCTTATCTGCTTGCGCACTATACACTTTTCAGCAGTGGAGAGATCATTAAACAATGTTGTCAGTACATTTGATCTTCATTTTTTGTTCCATGATTGTTGGTTTATTGTAGAGCTGTAAATGATTCGACTATTTACAAGCTCTGGTTATTTTGTATGTGGTCAAATAGTAATCTAATTTTCTTACAATAATTTTACGTTTTGTATCTAAATGTCTAATTTTATTGCAAACAATTTTAAATAATACAGATATAGAAATATACATTTAATTATACTGTCTAATTAAAAATTGTAGCTGATCAAACACCTACACCTACAAGGTTTATAAGAAATTGCGAAGAAGTTGGACTTTTTCAAGATTTACAAAATGAAAATCCATTTGAAGAAACATTTCGCAGAGCAGTAGAAGCTGGAAAGAATGGTATTCTTACAGTGCCCGAGGTAATTTTTTATGTTGCATAGTTTATCTTATGTAATACTTTGTTTTAATCGATTTTGTTTTAAGGTTGATGTGAACGACGACACATTGCATACACCAAATGTGTTCCCACACATAGAGGAACCTATTAAAGCAGCAAATTCTACAAATCATTTATCGGAATCAAGAAAAGGTTTTGCAGAGTCTGCAACTATTATACCATTAACTCCGTTTAAGGAGGAAATAACCAATGAAATAACTGTTGAAGAAAATAGAAATATAAATACTGTTTTAGAAAAAGATTTAACCACAAATTCTTCACCTAATAGATCTCTAGATAGTAATTCTGGATTAAAGACTGATACTCACTTGTATGTGCTATATATTTGAAAAGAAAGTTTTCATTTACATTTTTCTAGTTGCATTACTTAACTCTCAATAATTATCATTTAATAGGCCTATTAGCAGAGCTGAAATGCAGCTTTTATTAAAAACCGAAGATGGAAAAGTTTTGAGATTTGTAGCGGCCCCTGTGATAGAAGCTCAAGAGGATTCTCTAAATGTTTCACCAAAAGAACAAAATAAAACAAAAGTTATTGTAAATAATACCAGTAAGCCTGATGTAAAGGTCATACAAAGTCAGAATTTAGCTGCAGCTAAAATGGTAAGACATCCTGTACGTTAGTATTAACATGATTAGAATTAATGATAAAGCTAATAAATCAAAATCATTTTAAATTGAGGCATTAATAATGTATATAAGCAAATTAAAAAAAGTGGACTAATTTAAAAATCAAGAGAGCCTAATATTTTTCTTAATGAACTAACGCAATCACAATTCTTTAAAATTAAAACTCAAGTAATAGTAGAAAACAAAATTTTTACCTAAAATTGAAGGATACATTTTTCGACAAAAAAAGGTTTGCTACCTTAAATGATAAATTATAGTACCATAATTTTTTCCTTAGAAGCTGAAACAAACGTTGACCAAGAATGGTGCCGTCGCGTCGAGCAAGCCTGTACAAAATAACGAGAACGAGAACAAACCGGTGGAGCAGCCAAAGGAAAAGGCAAGAAGCAACGCCGACCACAGCAAGAAGCAGGCGATCTTGGAAAGGAATCGGGCGAGCTCGATGCGCTCGCGGGCCAAGAGAAAAGCCTGGATCGAGCAGCTGCAGCAGTCGCTGAAAGCCGCGAACGAGACCAATGCCAATTTGCATGCCCAAGTGAAGAACCTGCACGCTCAGGTGGAGAAATTGAAAACGCTCCTGCTGGCGCATAAAGACTGTCCGGTCACCAAGGCTATGGAAGAAGGTACATCGTTGTACATTCGATTTGTGATTAAACGTATCATCGGTTCTACGAAAGGAAAATGCACTTTTCTTAGTTTTGAAAAAAATAACTTGGTTTTTATAAGGTATTAAATTGATAAATTTCAGTAAAACAAATGCAGTATTGATTCTTCGATCTAAAGACGGAGATAAGTGAAAATGTCATTTGAAAAATAAAAATAGTAATCATATAGCTTTTGCTAAATGTATTGATTTCTTTTAATTTTTAGAATTCTATTTTATTTTCTTTCGTTTTGTTTTTTGAAAGAAAGCATGGATTTTCATTAAGTAGTAATAATAAATCCCATTATTGTCACACGAGTCTATGTTAAAAAATCAATATTTCAATGTGCATTTTCTCGGCAATATGGTGAATTTAAGATCAATATTTAAATATAAAGCTTGTAGTTCGTCCTTTCCATTACTATATTATAAAACTTTATTACGGATTTAAAAAAAAAGCCACCTTTATTCGTGTATTTCTACATTAAAATGCTTCGAATATCGTATAATATTTGGTTGTATGAACAATTTATTACAATATATCAACTATAACAAAGTACAGTTCTTTTCAAAATTATAAACTACATGCTCGTTTCTGTGTTGAAACCGACGATATTTGATCAAATTTTTACATTTACATTTTACACGTTTAATTAACAATTACGTAATGATTTAACGCAGGAAACGGAATAGTAATCGGTTCTAAAGTCCTGACAATAAAACCGAACGAGATAAAGCAGCATCCAGCATTACCGAGCCCGTCGAGGGGAGCGAAGCGCAAAACTACGGAAAAGCCGATCGTGCCGAAAAAGAAGCCTCTGATTCTCTCCAGCGTGAAGAGTCCGATCATCCTGCAAAAGACTGGACCCACGGCGAGCGCGCTTACTCTGCGGCCAGCGGAAGTCAAGACGGCGATACCCACCATAAATATCGTGGGCCCCGTGATTACGAACGGGGAAAGCAGCAAAACGATTTTGGGATTCCTGCACTCCGATACCGCGAAGGTGCCGTTAATTCATAACTCATTTGCCGTTAGCGAAAATTTCGACGAGAACGCGGCGTCGAAGACCACGGGCACTTGATGCAAGTAATTCGGGCGGCGGGATTGAAAAAAGTTCGGATTCAATGGTAACAGCGGCACAGTTCCTTGACCTTAAAATGATGAAGCGAGTGCGAATTGATGAACAAAATGTTATGTGATATTATTTAGTGATTGTCGATGTTACTTTGTTAAAGTTTAAACGTTTCTGTTTCTGAATGGAGTAGATGGTAAAGAAAAAATTTTTAAGATTCGACTGAGTTTTCAAAAATGGTTAAATTATCTTTTATTTTTAATTTCAAATGGCGAGTAGTGTTTCTTAATATCATTATTTTATTAAGAATGATTTAGTGAAATCTGATTGTTTAAAAATTTAAGAAATAGTAAAATATGTTACTATAAATTAGTTTTTTTGAAAAACGATCTCAAGTGTACCTTATAGTAGCAAAAATTTATGTTTTATTGACAAATTTTGAAAATTTAGTTTATAGTTTAAGAAAAATTGTTACGTTCTTTTATTCTATAATTTAATAATTTTAAAATATAAAATTATTTAGTTACTTGTTACAATTGCAAAGTATAATTGCATATTATTAATGATACATGTCTCCAAACAACACATTGAGTATACTATATTATATTCAATACGAAATAATTATGTAATTTTTAAAATGTTACATATTGTCCCAGTTTCTTCAGTGTCAGTGACTAATATAAAATTGAACAACTAAAAAGTTTATGCCTTATGCGAATCAACCGAGTGTACTTTAATCATAGTTTGGAAAATGCAAAATAAAACAATTAGTATTTTTTTTATTATCAATCTACAAAAACTTATTAAAATACTCTCAAAATAATTCACATTTTTTTTGCAAAGTATGTAATTACTTTAATCTTGAATGATTTAATCAAAAGATTTTATTATTTATTTCAAAGGTTTATATTGCAATTTAGTTTAAATAATGATTAATAACTGATTAATTATTTTCTACTGAAGCTTTATTTAAAAAACATAACGTTATAAAAGTGTAATATTACCGTTTGCAAATATATTCTATATTTAGTTAACTTTGCGATTCAATCACTTTTGATTAAACTTATTTCACGACTGACGTGTTCGTTAGGTGAAGGGAAATTCTAATTCGACTACAATGAGTAATACGTTTGAAACAAAATACGTTGTTTAATATTTAAGGTTTATACATTTATTTTGTAAATATTTATTAATACATTTCATTACAACCATGTGTGAACAAATATCATTTCCTTTTTGTAATAAACTTTTTTACACAAATTGCGAAATTCGAAGACCTTCTTTTTTGGAAATCCGGCCTTCAGAGTCCCGCGATGTATCTGTAACCCTCGGGCCCTTATCAGTTCTCCGTCCAGTCGTTCAAAAAACTAACACTCGACAGGAGAATGATAAGGGGCTTTAGGCACGTTCTTCAAATTTCCGAAGATGCAATATTGAATTCTCGTTCTCCTGCCTGAAAAATAACACGAGGCCCTCCGGCGATTTTTACGCTGCTTTTTTATTGAATGAAAAAAAATATGAATGAGCATTGTAAAATAAATGTTTTATGAATTTGTAAAAACTAAAAATATTGTAAAGCAGTAACAGTCATTTTTTTCATTAAAACATTTCTGTATTAAAACAGCGTAAATATCAGCGCTGAATAGAAAGTTTGTGGAATTAAATTTTGAATTAAACTAGTTTTTGATACAGGGCTATCAGTTTACTGTGTAAATAACACTAAAGGCCTTTCTACACAGATAACAGTTCCAGAAGATAAGAAGAAATATATTCTGTTTCCTTACATTCTTGGTGTATCGCGTTAAAAAATGTTGCAAGAATTAACTTTTTTTTTAAATATAAAATATTGCTATTGAAACAAATAAAATAAGAATGACGTCAAATAGGGTCTGCTGTTGACAATTGATCATTTTCGTCATTATGGGAAAATCCGGGAGACACGCAGCATCCCGCGGTACGGAAATCACGTGACATTCCGATTGGGCCCGATGATAAGTGGAGGGGGTAAGGACCTACTCCCCCCTCCGGATGAGGGTGAAAAAATGCACACATGCTTCTTAAAAAAAAAAATACTTATATCGCTTACATATATACAGCGATCAATGCACTCCTATAAATCTGAAAATTTAATCTTGAATAATCGAACAGTTTCTAAAATTTCGCATATTAATTGTTAACGATCTTATTCGTATATTACAAAAATATTTTTTCTCACGAAGTTCACATGCTTCTAACATTCGGAAATGCTCTGCCACACTGACACACATGAGGTACAGTCCGAAGATCTTGAATATGTGGGTATTGTGTCACACGATTTATTACAAATAAAGTGCATTGTGTTGAGACAAAGACAGCTGTGAGAAAGGGAGGTATTTGTTGAATGATTCCGTCACTTAACACCATTTAATGTTGAATGATTTCTTTATCATGGTTGAGTCAATCATTACTCATTATTATCAGCTGACATTTTATTTTGTTACACTTTTTCTTCTTTTAAACAATTAACATTTATTTAAGCTAATAACTCGCTGTGCATTTATCAATGAAGATTGCTTGATAAATCAATAATTATAAAAAATGACTGTAGATAAATCAGTATCTACACTGATTTAAGTAGAAACATTTTAAAAACACTTGAATTTGTCAGTTAAGAAACAATCAACTGCACTCTAACGAGCAAAATTTTTGCATAATGTTAAAATTTAGATACTTTTCATTAACGAACTTTAAAATAGATAAAAAAAAATGCGGTTCGTTCGAAACCACGATCTTATCTCTTCTCGCGCGAAGCACAGACTCAACTCAGCGCCGAGGCTAAAAGTAGACTACGAGATTATTACGATTTTTCCGTTTGCGTAATCCGCGTAGTTTTAGAAAATGGATTTTTTTTTAATTTTCCTCAAACCGCCTCGCCGCACACTCCCGAGACGAAGCAAAAAAGCAGCCAACGACGCTTTTACAATTGGATTTCCATTGAAACTTTGAACAATTTCAAGCACACACAGCACCCGACGTTACAGCCATTCAGTCGCAATTTACTTATTGGCGCCTGGGGCGCGCGCGCGCGCGCACACACACTCACACACACGCCTAGTCCTTCGAGCATCGATAATTCGCACACTCGTATAAGCTGGGGGGCCGGCCTCATCCGAAAAAAGCCCCGCAACGAGACTCTGCAAGCTTGAGTCATCGAACTATACATAAGCTTACGCACGGGCGCGTATACATACGTTACACACCGACACACCGCCCAGCGTGAAATTTCGCCGGCACCTCCCCCACTTCACTCGCGCACCCGCGAGAGAGCCACGGCCGATTCGCGGAAGGCGACAGCGCGAAGCTCGCCCCGAAATTCCGCGGCGCGTGCACACACTTCTTCCACGTAGCCTCTCGCCCCGCGAGATAAGCGCGCGGCCGCCGAGCGAGGCGAAAAAATTTTTCCCCGCATTATTTATAACCGCACTCGGCCGTGCGTGCGTGCGCGCCCCGTCCATCTCTCTCTATCTCTGTCTCTCGGCTCGTTAGGGAACCTTCCCCCGTAGCGGCGCGGGGCCGAGGGTTCGGCCATGTTTGCTCGTCGGCGCACGTCTCTCCCGGCGAGGCTGCAGCAGCGGTGCCGGGGAGGTCGCCTCCTGCGCGCGTCACGTGGCGTGTGTGCAGAGAGAGAGAGAGCAGCGAGCTTTTTCGCACCGCCGAAGCTCGTCCCCGCGCGTGTGTGTGGCTGCGCGCAGCCTCTCGCCGCGGGAGGTCGACGAACGGGTGGCACAAGAGAGAGAGAGAGAGTACGAGAGGGAGGGAGCGTGGACCGTGGCGAGGAGCGACGACGACGACGACCGGGCCAGCGGAGGCGCCGCGAGACTACTGCCGGAGCGGAGCAGCTCGCGCCAGCGGGGAGGCGAGCCGCGCGCACGCACAGCTGCGTGCGCCGCCGCGCACGGGGAGGGGGAGGGGGGGATGATTCGGAGGAGCTTAGCGCGCCCGTCTCTCTCGCTGCCGCCTCCCCACCCCGGCGACTTTTGTTCGCCGGCGCTTTTTCTCTCTCGCGCGCGCTTCCCCTACTCGAGCCCCCGCCGCCACTGTGTACTGCCCGCCGCTGCTGCTACGCTGGCTGCGAGGCGGCCCAGCGCCATCTTTGTCCCGTGAGCAACATCCCCCTCTCTTTCTCTCGCTTTTTCGCCTATATCGTCCTTCTGATTACGTCTGCGCGCGAATCACGACGAGTGCGCGCGCGTGTGTGTGTGTGAGCACTTGGGTGTACGCGAGCGTGTGGGTGTGTGAGTTTGCCGCGAGTATCGGGGTATGACATTATTTTTATTCCTTCTTTTCCGATTCGAGATCGTCTAGACGGATTTTCTTTGTCATCGGGAATTTCCTTCGATGTGACGTGCCCGCGGATGCTCGGTTTTATAAGGGCTTCGCGGAATTTCGAGTGCGCGTATATACACTTTTTCGTTTATCGCGTCGATGGAATACCTTGGGAAATATGTTTTACACCCATCGCACACTAAAATGTACCAAAATTTGGTTCGTTCCAAAAAAACTCAACCTTTCGTTCCTTTTCTTCTTAAAACTGAATAAAATCTGTTGAATCTGTAGGAACAAAAGGAAAAAACACTGACCATCATTATCTTTTTTTTAGTTAATTATTGTACAATCCAATCTCAAAGTCCTGTGAAAAGAAAAGTGTATTCCTGGTATTTCTCCAACATTACATTTTGAAAACGAATTCGCCGCTTATTCGCGTTGCCTTGAGCGATGTCCATCGGCGCAAACCTGAAAAAGGAAAACAGTCGAGTTACTGTGCATTCTATAATTGTTTACGTTTTAGCCGCACTACAACGATGTCCGGTAAATATATATAAATCAATGTCGCGCGCGCGGTTCAAGAGTCGCGCGCTCCTCTCGCATTTCAAATAATAAGGTCGACGCCTTTTATTCTCCGCGCTTATGATGAAAATCCAGCAAGAATTCGCTTAATGAATTCGTGAAGAATTTATGAACTTCGCTGCTGGATTTTTAATTAAATCTTGCAAAAGTGACGCCGCCGCCGGTCACGGTTACATTAACACGGCGAAAATTCGCATCGCACAAATATTTTAAGCGTTTGCTCTCGGCGTCAGCAAACGAGACAAAAAGTGTGTAATCGCGCATAATTAATACCGCGGATTTGCTCGATATTCGATGACAAAACGTTCGTTTTGTAACGAATAAAGTTAATTCGCCCGAAACAAAAAAAAAAAAACAAAAAAAAATTGACTCAATTATTAACCGCAACGAAAATTTCGGCCTCGTTAAAATTTAAAGGCGCCCGAATGAAAAATTAATTATAGATCCGCATGAAAGAGAGAGGAGCGCCTGATAAAAAATGAAGCGAGCCTAAATAAATAAAAGGTAATCGAGAAAAGGCAGTCGCGCGGAAAGTAGGAAGGTAAGGGCAAATAGAGGCTGCGCGAGGGGCTGGGGGGGGAGAAGGAGGAAGGGCGACGGGGGTTACAAAAGCGAGCGAGAAGACGGCGGTCTGGTTAACCTCGTGGACTTATCTAAAGGGCCGGGAGAACATATGGGACACATTCCTCGCGTCTACGCTCGGCGGTCCCCCCTCGCACCCCGGCCATCTCGACGACGCACTTTCGTACATAAACCGTTTCCTACGCTCGGACACGTGTGCGGCGGACCATCTTTGCCTTATATAGACGCTCTTTGACCGATTTTCCGCGGACGACGGCGATAAATTGATTTTACCGAAATCTCCCATATATACCTAAATGTATGTTACGCGCGTGACTTTTTTTTTTGTGTTTCAAGGTTTTTGCAGGGGGAGTTTTGAGATATTGATGTGTGAATTTTAGTTTATACGGGAGAGTAAAAAAAATTGAATTTTAATTGACGAAGTATGTTGGGGCATAGATTTTCAAAGAGTTCGTAAATAACTCCGCGAATTGGAAACCGATAAAAGTTTTAAGGTATTCGTAATTAAGGGGTGAAAAAATTTTGCGCGAAATAATTATTAAATGGACCTTGCGAGAAAAAAAGAAGTTCAAACTTTTAACGCGGCGGTAAACTAAAAACTATTCGATAAAGTTACGGCGCGTTTGTTAAAGTTTTTTTTCTGTAAAAAAAAAAAATATAAAATGAAATATTAGGAAAAACTTTATTTCGTTGAAATTCCCGCTTTATTGTGCGCTTTTTTTTTTTAAATTAAATTTTCAAGCTTTGTTCAATTGCAAAATGAAAAAATGGAAGCTTGTAGAGCATAAAAGTCGGAACCTTTTGAGTACAGAAGGCTCTTTGTGACGTCATCGTTCGTGTATTTTAGCACCGTTCCGACATTCTTTCAATATTACAGTAAAACTTGATTTTTTTCTACCTTTTCCTTTGCCTTCTTTTTCTAATGGCTCGACTTTTTCAATCTAACAAATTAAAAGCTCTTAGCGTTTTTTTAAATACTTAACACTATAAAAAGCAGTTACAAACGTAGAAATAAAATCTCAAATTCTAACAGTTTGAATTTACCGTGTAATAAATACATATTATATACTTAAGTGTCTTCTTGATCTCTGAAGTTTTTCTTTATTTTTTTTTTGCAAAAATCATGAGTCCTTCGGAACCCTTACTTTTTCTTTTGGCGAATTAAAAAAGTCGTAAAATATTTTCTCTTTTTTTGAATAAATGAAATTTTACTTAAATAAGTCGTCTATTCTACGTCGAATAGGTCAATAGTCTTCTATTTAAAACAATGAATGGTAGTCATTTTATTAAATATGTAACTATTTGAAATTTCACTTTATAGAACTTTACGTTAAATAAATCATCAAAGACTAATTATTCGCTACAAAAATTAAAAGAAAAATTTATTTTAAAACCTTTAAGAAGGACAATAAAAGTTACCACACATTTTTTACAAATTACTTTTAGTCATTTTCCTCATGTATCCACCTCGAACAATTTACAGTACAAAACATTCCCATATTTATTTTCTCGGCGTTGCAATTAAAATCCAGCTCCTTCGGTCCCTCCACCCCCCGCTCCCCAAGCTACAATGTTTACGATTCTCAGAAACGAGTATAATCTAAACACGGCTCCCGACACCCGCGCGCAACCGATCTCCGCCTAAAACCCCCCTATAAACAAAAGGGAGCGCGCCCGCTATTTTTTCCCCGAGTAAATTAATTACCCGGCCGCCTCGATGACCGCGCACACCTCACCCTCGCCGCGATGTACGACCGGATCGTCAACGGGTATACGTGTCGGGAATGGCGAGGAGCCACCGAGCTGCGGAGAAGAGAGAGCTCCTAGCTCCTCGGCCTCATGCTCGCCTAGGCGCCCGCATCTCTCGCACGTGCGCGCGCACGTATCGAGAGGCGCGCGTGCACCTATATACGCATGCGATCGCGGTGCACACCGGAGCCGTGAGCGCAGTAGGCGCGAGTTAATTTTTTTTTTTTTTTTCGTCTCGCCCCGCTGCAGCCGGCCGAACATCCAATCGATAATATCCCCCCTCCTCCCCCCTCCCTTCACCCCGCACGTTTTTACGCCCCCGCGCATATGTGCGTGTGCGTGTGTATACGTGTGCATATACTCAAGTGTGTGTGTGTATTGTCGTGTGCGCGTGTGGGTGTGTGTGCCCACTTTCGGCGCTCGTCGCCGAGAGGAGTATAATGTAATGAAATATGGAAGGACCCCGGGGTGATATATTCAATAAGGGCGCGCGCGCGCGCGCCACGGCCACGGGAGGAGGTTGATTGCGAGAGTAATGGCGCGCGGTTATGGGGACAGTCGAGGTTCCCTCTCCTTTTTTTTTCTCTCTCTTTTTCTTTTTTTATTTCGCCCCCCTACGCCTTTTTTTCCGCACGGCAAATTTCGCGTGTAATTGGACGAGGTGGTTTTAGAGTGTCGCGATTTTATTAAGTTTGATAATGCGCGAGGCGACGTCTTGCCGGGGGGGCAGGAGACTCCGCCGGGAGTTCGCGATTGTACTGGGAATTGCTCACTGATTGGAGGATTTTATTTACGTGCGAGAGCTTTTAATTTTATTTCGAGCTCGCCCCCACTCTTTTTTTTTCGCTTTAATCGGGCGAGGTGATTTTTCGCGTTGGAATTGCGGTTCGCTAATGTCACTGAGAATGTGGTCGGTGCAATTGTTGTAATTTTGAGTCATTGATTTCGTCGCGTCGTTATTCTCTGTTTTGACTTATTTGTATTTTTTGTTTGTTGGATGTATGTATGCATGTATGTGTTTTTATTGCAGCAGTTAAAGTACAAAGATCTAAGGATCTAAGATCCAGAATCTAGAGAATAATTCTCTAGTTATAAAATAAGAAGTATATATCGTCGCTCCTAACGAAGAACAGCACATTTCAAATTACCCGCGAAGAAAAGCACATTTCAGGTTCTCCGCGAAGAAAAGCACATTTCGCGAGTTTCCC